>MU183814.1:0-17060 GCA_016904865.1 Pissodes strobi
TAACCAAATTAAGGGGGTTGTCCATTTATAATGAATAACCCTGTACATAGTTCCTGCATATAACGTTTTTGAATTTGGTACCATTATCCGAAGTTATTTTCTGGGGAATACCTTGGTTACTAAAGAAATTTATTAGTTGGGTAATTGTTTCGATAGAGTTAGCGCTTGATATGGGAAATGCTTGTGCAAATTTTGAATAGCTATCAGTTATAGTCAAGAATTTTTCTCTATCAATAGTGTAGGTATCAATATAAATATGTATGTTCAAAAGGTTTTGATCCTATGGGCGTGGGTTTGCATATTATTTTATATGGTTTTCTTTCATATTACGGTGTTACAAATTTCGCAAGCCTTAACGTAGTTTTGTACGTCTTTCTCAATATTAGGCCAAGAGATTTTTTCTTAATAGACGCTACGTTTTCAGTAATTCCTCGATGCGATGTTTTGTTTCATGATTTTTGTTTTTTTTTTACGGATATCGGGCTCTACTATGTCCTCTACTAAACTGTTAGAAATTAGTAATGTATATCCCTTGTTATCAAAATTATCTTTTAATATACCTATTAAGAATTATTGGTTCTAGGGGATGGTTCTTAAAATAGAGACAATAAGTACTCGGCGGCATATATTCTTTGATTAATGTGACGACACCTTGTGGATTTGGATTATTTGGAATAAAAAATTGAATTCTCTTTTTATCATCAAATATTTGCGTTATAATTTTATGGTATTCGTTGCTAGATGAGTAACGGAATATAATTTATTTAGCGAATAAATTCAAATGTCTTTTCGTATATTGCGAAAAATGGGATGTTCCTGTAAAGTATGAATTGTTTGATTATCTGTATCAGCTATTGTAGCTTGATTAGAGAATCTAGCAGGTCTTATTAGTGTTTAGAAATTATATTTATTTTCGGTAATTTCTGTTTATCTGGTTCAACCGTATTAGGTACTGAAAGAGGACTGTTATCTGAATTGGGATTACATTCCGTAATTGGTATATTCTGATTGATTCCTGACGAAATTTTGGAAAAAAATTGATTTCCTAAATATTCGCCCACTCGATCTTTCCCTAAATAATTTTTAAATTCTTTTATCCAAGACGTGTCGGGTTTGGTACTGGTGGATTGATGAGTTTGATCAATAGCGTTTACATTTATATGGTTATTTCTTATTGGAATCCTAGACAGAGCATCTGCATTTGCATTCCGTGTACCCTTCCTGTAGTTAATCTCGTAATTATATGCAGACAGGTTCAGTCTCCATCTAACCAACTTAGAGTTAGGCTCTTTCATTGAAAATAACCACTGTAACGGTTTGTGATCAGAAAGTATGGTAAATTTTTGTCCAAACAAATACGGACGAAAAGTTTTTGTTGCTCAGACAATGGCTAGCAATTCTTTTTCTATAGTTGCTTAATTACATTCTGCGGGATTGAGAGTTCTAGTAGCGTAAGCTATGGATAGGTCGTTTCCAATGGGTCCTTGTGACAGCACTGCTCCGATGGCAAAATTGCTTGCATCAGTCGCATTCAGTGGTTAACAGAAAAGGTTTGTTGAAGTCGGGATGTTGCAGTATTGGGTCATTCATGAGTAACTGTTTACAGGTTTGAAAGGCATTTAAAAATATTTTGTCATGAATTATTTTTTACCTTTTTTCAAACAATTTGTCATGGGCTTCGCTATTTTGGCGAAGTTCTTGATAAATTTCCTATAATATCCTGTCAATCCTAAGAATTATTTAATTTCTTTTGTTGTAGTAGGTAGTGGGAAATTTTTTATTGTTTCGACTTTCCAGGGATTCGGTTTATGCCCTCGGAGGCAATGACGTGTTTAAGAAATTCGATTGTCTTTTTCATAAATTCAGATTTATCTAGTTGGATTTTTAGATTATATTGATTTAATCTTTGAAATACTTGACGAAGATTATTTATATGTTCCTGCAGAGAACTGGAATAAATAATAATGTCGTCCATTTAGACTAAGCAAATATTATTTTAGGCCTGAAAAGACGCTATACATCACGCGTTGGAAAGTGGCAGGCGCGTTTTTCAAACCAAAGGGCATTCTATTAAATTTAAATGACCTTTTTCTACGTTAAAAGCTGTCTTCGCAATCGAGTCTTGATGCATTTCGACTTGATGAAAGCCTGAGGCAAGATCCAGTGTTGTAAAATAATTAGATTGTCCGAGCCTGTGAAGAATGTCCAAGATGTTAGGAATCGGATATCGATCATCTATCATTTTTTCGTAATCGACCACCATACTACACTTTGTCTTCCAGAGGCATCTGCCTTCTTGGGGACTATCCAGACAGGTGATGACCACGGTGAACAAGATGGGCGGATGATGCCGTCCTCTAACATTTTATGAATTTGATCATCAACTTCTTTCTTATGGGCGTACGGGTATCTATAAGTCTTCGTGTGTATACATATTTTATCAGTTGTCTTGATTTGATGTTTAATCTGGTTGGTAAAGGTCAACATATTAATAGGGTTATGAAAAATGTGTGGAAATTCCAAAATAACTTTCCTTAATGCGTTCATTTCCTCAGAATTTAAATGATTCGTTCTTAAGAACGATAAAGGATTTGTATCACTGTTTTGTAAAATACCTGTGGTTTCTGTTATTTGCTCAATATTAAATAAAGAAAATTGTGACGCCTCATAAATGGTAGATATATTTTCAACATCACCCAGTGTATATTCTAATAAAATTGATCCGTTTGAAAAAGTATGAAATTCCAGTGCTGTGGTTCCGTTTTCAACTTTAGAAAGAGTTTAAGGAATAAAATAGTTTAATTGAGTTTGCCGATACTTGGTGGAACTCCATATATATAAGATATAAACAAGTAAAACACAATTTTACTTAAAATTCCACTATAATTGAAACTCGAATTAACTAATTGTAATTCGACATGTTTCACTACACAGTAGCTTTATCAAGAATGAATGACAGTGCCATTCATTCTTGATAAAGCTACTGTGTATTGATACTTTGTATTGAATTGTCGAATGACAATTAGTTAATTCGAGTTTCAATTATAGTGGAATTTTAAGTAAAATTGTGTTTATATCTTATGATAAAATAGTTCGTTTCAATAATTTCAGGTGTAATGATTTCAGTACCCTCATTTGAAGTTGTTGAGAAAGTGCCTTTTTAGTGTTAGAATCTAATTTGTAAACCCCAACTTTTTTAAAAACATGCATTTTTCTATGGTGTCAAATTGAAATATAGGTTTAAATAACAGTTCTATAGTAACTAAAATATTAGCTATATCTAGTTTTTTGAAGTTTTGGAAAAAGTAATAACAAATTCAAAAAAACCGGGGAAAAACCAGTGATGTCCATAAAAGAAATTGTTTAGAAACATTAAAATAATCACCATTTTTTCTTTCTTTTCTGAATAAAGCAAAAGTTACATGCTCTATAATACTCACCTTAACTTCTTTAGGCGCGTTTTGTGTTTTTTCCTGGGTATTGAATTTAGTAAAACCGTCACGCGTGACGCTCGGATATGTATGGCATGTTCCCGTATAGATAGAGGGCTGAAAGTTTCAGGGGATGTAGCCGGGGTAAAAAGAAGATCCTGGACGAAAACGGGAATCCGTACCCCCCTCCCCGTTTGGCCAGAGGATGGGGGAGAAGGAAAAACTTGAATAATTAATTTCGGGAGAACGGGAAGAGGTACGGGGTCGAAATTTTTATGGTAGGTGCGCCCCATGGGGGGCCACCTTAGACTATACGGGGGGACCGGGGATCTAATTTAAGGGGGGATTTTGGGGAAAAACCCGCTTTTCGCCCGTATCTGCAACGAAGGCTCGGATCGATATTTTGACAAACGATGACCCCGTTTGTTGAAGTTTTCACTTCTATCGTGTGGTCTTAAGCACACACATTTTTTTATTATTATTTATTATTATGGGGATCAGGCCTAAAAATAAAAAAATTATATTTAAAAATAAATTGTTTGTGCCTAAGACCACAAGACAGAAGTAAAAACTTGAAGTTTTCTTGTCCAGGATCTTCTTTTTACCCCGGCTACATCCCTTGAAAATTTCAGCCCTCTACCTGCGGGAACATGCCATACATATCCGAGCCTGACGGCTCCGAGCGTGACGCGTGACGCCTAATATCACTCATTTCTCTACGTCTTAAACTACAACTCATTAACTAAACACCACAAAACGCACAATCTAACTCTGACCAAAAAAACGAACACACTGCTTAACTGTTTGCAATAACCTAAAATTAATTAAATTACGCCGTGCCTCTACATCACTTGACACTGAACATAACTGGTTTTTCCCAAGTACGCGTGGACAACTCGGGTTTTTCCCGTGTAGGGTAAATAAAATATCTGTAATAGCTCTGCGACTAAGCTTGTGTTTGCCCTGTTTCATGGTGCCTCGTGTAGCACTAAGAAATACCTATAAAATGGCGTCAATAACACAAATTTGATAAAAATGTGACATAGCTGTTTTTTCCCGTGTAGTCTTCATTTAATCTAGTGTTAACGTGACATAATTGAATACAATTTGCTGGAACTTCTAGTGATTGCGTGAAAAAATCGTGCCTAAATTGTAAAGGAATTCTTACTTGTTGGTTATATAAGATTTTATTCTGAAAATCGATATTTAATTTATTATCTTGAATAGCTTTTATTCCTATTATTCCATCGAAGTAATCATGAAAGTTAAGCATTAAAAGTTCTATATTATTTAAAATGTTAAATTCCTTTAGAATGGGTATTTTTATTTTTCCGTGTGTTTTTTTGTGTACGTAGTTAACTTGTTTTGTGAATTTATTATAAGATTCGGAAAATAAGTTTCGGCAATATAAGGTCTTATTAGTGAACCATGGCTACCTGTATCTATTAATAATTTGCAAGGGGGGTCATTTATTGCTATAAAAGACAATTGATTTATCTGATCGCTGTTTAAGGTCAAGGCTGGTCTTTGGTTTCTGTGGAAATGAGAAAATTTTCATATTCTGAATCAATGTCGTTTTCATAATATAATATGTTGTCTAATTCTAGAAATTCATTTTGTTCGGGGATTTGTTCTATAAATTGTTCTTGGCCAAACTCCACTAGATTAGTAGAATAAAGATTATTTATTTCCTTAGAGGTTCCGCGTGAGGGTTGAACCTGAAGAAATTAGGGTTCTAATCTGAATGGTTATGGCTCTGGAATCTTTATTGTGTTTGATGTTTCGGAGTTATTGACACGCCGGACATGGGTGTCGGTTTATCAAGAGGCAAATTGGGTTTAGATACAAAGGCTTTCTGCGGGGTTTTTCCAAAAACTGCGGAAGATCTAGGAAATCTTTGCATTTGTTGCCAGTTTGGTCTTTGTGTATGTTAATGGGCTGAGAAGGAAATATTGGTTTTGGTGAGGCTTGAAGACTTGCACTAGGTATATTTTTAAAAGATCGATAATTATTTTGTGAAGTGGGTTTTGGGTCGAGAGGTTTGTTTTGGCCTTATTTAGTCATTTCGTTCTTGTAATGTAAATGGTTTTCGTCAGCTTGGTAATTTAACACAAAAGGTGTTGCATTGTCTATAGTATCTGGTCTATGTACCATTAAAATAGTTCTAAGTTCAGTAGGCAAATTAGCTTTTAAATTCTGTATAGCAGTAAGTTCATGGGTTCCAATCAAAATTTGTGAAACAGCGGCATAATTTGGTTCTAAACTTATTTTCAGTTCTTGAATTAAGTTTTCTATAGAATGTTGATCACGAAATTTTAATCTAAGAGCTAATTTAATTTTATCCCATGTATCTAGATCTGGACGTGTAACTAAAAATAATCCCGCATCGTTTATGATTTTAGAATTAATTGCAGAAAATACAAATTCTTTCTGAGCGTCTTCACCGGTATAATAAATTTGATAAAAAGAATGGCAATTCTTGATAAAATATTCTAATTGATTCGATTCACCGCTAAAAGGTCTAATTAAGTTAGCTCGTGCTCTTAAATTTTCTGACATGTTAACAATATTATTTACAGGATTTAAAAGAGAAACACTCTCATCAATTTTTTTTTAGTTGCTGTACTGGGATAGGCTTATAAGTTTCAGACATCAAATTAATTTCTATTTCTAAATAAATCTCCTGGTACCCTGGTTCTGGATGCACTTGTCCAACAGTTAACCTTGATGTGGAAGTGGGACAGGGACAGGTTTCCAAATCGTCGACTCACTGCGAGTTACTTTTTCTCGAAGGTGAAGCTTGTTCTGGCTGCACTCTGCAGACCGGGGTTGCTTGTTCGGACACTCAACAAATGGTAGAAACTAACGTGCTTCGCTAAAACACCGTTTGTAAAACCGTGCACTGCACATACAAGGCTCCTTAAAATGCCTGTGCTTTATCACACTCCGAAATTTTGTAAAGTATTCCGCTAGCACCTAATACAAACGCAGTTTTAATTATCACGTTTTAGAGCACAATTTTTACCGGTACTAATTACGAACACACTCTGAGTAGCCCACCGACTGCGCCAATTAAGTTTTCTTTTCAGTCAAACTCGTTTTTAAAAACAAACTAAATTTAATTTCAAAAGTACAAGATTTGACAAGAGAAAGTGTTGGACAAATTGCTACGACTAAAGATCGATGACAAATGCTGCTCGTTGTTCCGGTTTCATATTTATAGGTTTTATCAATTGATAGAAAAAATGAGGAACAACAAAGAGAAAGAATGCGACATAAAAAAGGATTCTCAAGTTTTCCTTAATATAACTGTGTCTTATTCTTATAGCCATAGTCCAGTCAAAATAGTCTAAAATCGCATTAAAATTTACAAGAAAATCCCTAACGAGAATTCCACCTCTCGGAATAGGAAATTCATCGCCTACTATGTCAAAAGTATGTTTTAATTTATAGTCGCCAATTAAAATAGCAGTTTCCGTGCAACCTATGGAGTTTACTAGCCCATCACACCTTTAATTTTACTTGAACTTGAAATGTCAACCGTTTGATCAGGGTTTATTTTCTCTTTTTTCTTTGAAAATAGAGATATCTGCCACAGTATCGACTAAAAGACTATTCTTAGCGCCTGCCATTTGAATATTAAGTAATATAAAATTCTAAAGTGAGTGACGTTTAAAGAATAAATGTTTATTTTCTATACCCCCCACCGAGATGCTTGGGGGCTCGAATCTGTTTGTTCTCCTTATTGCTTGGCTCTACAACTCGTCGTGAGTCTTGGCCGCATTCACTATTGCCCTCCATCCTTGGTGGTCTTTTGCCTCTATTTCTCACAGTCTAATGCCCATCTTCCTAAGGCCTGCCGTTACAGCGTCCCTCCATCGATTTCTGGGGCGTCCTACTGGTCCTCTGCCAACCGGTCTCTCCCAAAAAGCTGTGTTTACAAGGCGCAGATCATCGCTCCTTATTACCTGACCTGCCCATCTAAGCCTATTAGCCTTTATATACCTAGTAAGGCTCTCTTTCCCAAATAGTGGTTGGAGTTCATGATTATGTCGCTGCCTCCATTCTTGCGTGTTAGCATCCTTACAAGGGCCGTAAATAGCGCGTAGAATCTTACGTTCCCATACCAGCAGTTTATTCATTTCTCTTTGGTTAAGAGTCCAAGTCTCGCTTCCATATGTCACCACAGGGCGGATTATGGTTTTGTAAATGTGAATCTTAGTATTCCTGGAGAGAAGCTTAGATTTTATTAAGTGTTGAATGGAGTAAAAGGTCCTGTTCGCCGCGACTATTCTGGCTGCAACATCTTTCTCAACACGGTTATCCTGGGTAATTATCGCTCCCAGGTACTTGAATTCCTTTACAAGTTCAAAGTTGTGTTCATTAATATAGACGTTCTGCCTGACCCTATTTCTGGCATTTCTTGGCATAACCACCGTCTATAGATATTCTAATAAGTCCGCTCACTCCAGCATGCCGTGGAAAATACTGCCGTTGACCTTGAACACCCTCGGCCACTGTACAGTAAACGAATGGGTGCAGCTACGGTGTACGATCAATATGAACTGCCGCTCAATTATTTTTATACGGGGAGCGTTCTATTAGGAATAAATGATATGAATATGATTACGTATTAATGTTTGGATTATTTATTTGTTATGAACATCTATTGACATTATCTGTATCATTTATAGCTCATTAATGATACTACTTTGTAATAGTTACTTAGTATTATAATAAATAAGTAAATAATAAACGAAATATTTTCTACGATATGGATAAAAATACCAGTAGGTACAATTTCTATTGTTTAACACAAGTTACAAAATATAACAGGAAAATAGCGACAATGGAATAATTTTAACCTGATATTTTCGGCTGTCGATAGGTATCGATATTTTATTACATATTGTTATTAATATGACAAATGCGTTGTCACAGTGGATGTCGTCTTTAAAAAAAAAATGAAAACACCAACTAACCTGTGCCACACCCATAACATAACCCAAGCATTAAAAGTGTTTTCCATCTAGGGTTTTTTATTCTTAATTAGTGGTTAAAACAGCGATCAAACTCACTTATACTCATATATAACTCAACTTATATACATAATTTGGGCGAAGGTAAATATTAGAAATCCACAAATTTTACGCTATTTTGATATTCTTTGGATTCATGAAAGTAATTTTTCAAAGCCATGCCATGCATGTAACGACACGATTTGGAATTTTCGTCTTGCAAGAGAGATAAACCATATGACTCTCTCTCTTCCTCTTTCTCTTTTATGGAATCGGTAAAGAATTAATCAATTTTTATGAGACGAAGTGAAACTAACCGAAAGTTGATTGGACGACTAACCCAAATCTATTAAAATTGATTATGACGCATCGGAACTGCTTCAAATGACTAAAACGAGTTGAGACTAAGTGAAACTAACTGAAAGCTGATTCGGCGACTCACCCAAACTAACCAAATCTTAGGTTATAACATATCGGAACCGGTTCAAATGATTAAAATAAGTGAGATTAAGTGAAACTAACCGAAAGTTGATTCGACGACTAACCCAAACTAACCAAATCTTTTAAAATTGATTATAACGTATCGGAACCGACTCAAATGACTAAAATAAGTTGAGACTAAGTGAAACTAACCGAAAGTTCATTACACGACTAACTAAAACTAACCATCTAACCAAATCTATTAAAATTGATTATAACGATCGGAACCGACTCAAATGACTAGAATAAGTTGAGACAAAGTGAAACTAACTGAAAGTTGATTCGGCGACTAACCCAAACTAACCAGATCTAATAAAATTGGTTAGAGCATATCGAAACCTGATCAAATGACTAAAATAAGTTGAGACAAAGTAAACGAATGTTGATTAGACGACTAACTAAATGTATTAAAATCGATTATAACGTATCGAAAGTTCAAATGTCTATAACAAGAAGAGACTAAGTGAAACTAACTGAAAGTTGATTCGGCGACTAAGCCAAAGTAACCAAATCTATTAAAATTGGTTATAGCGTATCGGAACCGCATCAAATGACTAAAATAAGTTGAGACTAACCCAAACTAACCAAATCTATTCAAGTTGATTATAACGTATCGGAACCGACTCAAATGACTAAAATAAGTTGAGACTAAGTGAAAATAACCGAAAGTCATTACACGACTAACTAAAACTAACCATCTAACCAAATGTATTAAAATTGATTATATCGTATCGGAACCGGTTCAGATGTCTAAAATAAGTTGAGATTAAGTGAAACTAATCGGAAGTTGATTCGATGACTAACCCAAAATAACCAAATCTATTAAAATTGATTATAACGATCGGAACCAACTCAAATGACTAGAATAAGTTGAGACAAAGTGAAACTAACTGAAAGATGATTCGGCGACTAACCCAAACTAACCAGATCTAATAAAATTGGTTAGAGCATATCGAAATCTGATCAAATGACCAAAATAAGTTGAGACAAAGTAACCGAATGTTGATTAGACGACTAACTAAATGTATTAAAATTGATTATAACGTATCGAAAGTTCAAATGTCTATAATAAGACGAGACTAAGTGAAACTAACTGAAAGTTGATTCGGCGACTAACCCAAAGTAACCAAATCTATTAAAATTGGTTATAGCGTATCGGAACCGCATCAAATGACTAAAATAAGTTGAACCTAACCCAAACTAACCAAATCTATTCAAGTTGATTATAACGTATCGGAACCGACTCAAATGACTAAAATAAGTTGAGACTACGTGAAACTGAAATTTGATTAGGCGACTAACCAAAACTAACCAAATCCATTAAAATTGATTATAATGTACCGGAACCGGCTCAAAAAAGTAAAATAAGTTGAGACTCGCTAACGAAGTAGTTACTTCTATCACGTATACTGTGCTACTCGTGACTTTTTTTAATAAAAAATCATTAAAAACTTGTCTGCTGTAATTGCTACTACTTTTCTCTGCCGACTTTCAATGCATTGTTTTGTTTTTATCGAAATAACGCAGACGGCGTATGAGAGGTTTGTAGACAATGCTGTGTTGCCAGATTAATTCTTTAATTCTCTATGGTTTTAAATTAAAATGGTACCTTTCTCAGTTTGACAATTTTATGTTAGTCAATAGTTGTGTTGTGCTGAATTTAAAATATATATCTATATAATATCTATTATTCCTGAAATTATTATTTTATATAACTTATTAAAGCGAGGCAAAGCGATAGTGATATTAAGATGATAAGAATTGATATTATTCATTGCTCTATATTAAAGGTCGAAAAGGGGATTTGAGGAGCATGATTATTTCTCTTGCTGACTATAGGTATTTTGTTTCCTTATATTCCTTGCGTTTCTATACAAGCGTCTAGCGTCTGCGGTATAACTATTTGCAATCATGCGCATTTGCGTTTCGGGATAAGCTTTTGTGCTTGTGATACTACGGCCCGGGTTCGATTCCCGTCGGTGACATGTTTTATTTTTATTTTTTTGGTTATATTTGTTAGTTGGGGTTAATTTTAGTTTAGTGTTAGGCAGGGTTGGTCAAGCGTGTAGCGCCCCCGTCTCAATGCGCTTGTTTGATTCATTAAAGTTAGTTTCGATAATGTTTGCTTAATATGGGATACTGACGCGCGCGTAGCGAGTAGCACAGGACACGTGATTGAAGTAAATACCTCTCAAGTTTCAACTCATTTTATTTATATGAGCCGGTTTCGATACGTTTTTATAATCAATTTTAATACATTTGTTTAGTTTTGGTTAATCGTCTAATCAACCTTCTGTTAGTGTCACTGAGTCAACTTATTTTAGTGAATTCAACCGGTTCCGCTAGGTTATAATCAAATTTAATAGATTTGGTTACTTTGGGTTAGTCATCGAATCAACTTCCGGTTAGTTTCACTTAGTCTCAACTTACTTGAGTCATTTGATCCGGTTCCGACACGTTATAATCAATTTTAATACATTTGGTTAGTTTTGGTTAGTCGTCTGATCAACTTTCAGACAGTTTCACTTTGTCTTAACTTATTTTAGTCATTTCAACAGGTTCCGGTAGGTTACAATAAATTTTAATAAATTTGGTTAGATTGGGATAGTCGTCGAATCAACTTTCGGTTAGGTTCACTTTGTCTCGACTTATTTTAGTCATTTGATCAGCAGCCGATATGCTATAAGCAATTTTAATAGGTTTGATTAGTTTGGGTTAGTCGCCGAATCAGCTTTCAGTTAGTTTCACTTTGTCTCAACTCATTTTAGTCATATCAACCGGTTCCGATAGGTTATAATCAATTTTTATAGATTTGGTTAGATTGGGTTAGTCGTCGAATCAATTTTCGGTTAATTTCACTTAGTCTCAATTTATTTTAGACATTTGAACCGGTTCCGATACGTTATAATCAATTTTAATAGATTTGGTTAATTTGGGTTAGTCCCCGAATCAACTTTCAGTTAGTTTCACTTTGTCTCGACTTATGTTAGTGAATTCAACCGGTTCCGCTAGGTTATAATCAATTTTAATAGATTCGGTTAGTTTGGGTTAGTCGTCGAATCACTTAGTCTCATCTTATTTGAGACATTGAACCGGTTCCGATACGTTATAATCAATTTTAATACATTTGGTTTGTTTTGGTTAGTCGTCTAATTAACTTTCGGTTAGTTTCACATAGTAATAACTTATTTTAGTCATTTGATCCGGTTCCGATACGCTATAACAAAGTTTAATATATTTGGTTAGTTTGGGTTAGTCATCCAATCAACTTTCGGTTAGCTTCATTCACTTCGTCTCATAAAAATTGAATAATTCTTTACCAATTCCATAAGAGAGAAAGAAGGAGAGATCACGTGTAGTTCCATAACAGTCATCAACAGTACAATAAGAAAAACTACCCTTAGCCATCTTAACCATATATATTTTTTAAATAGCGTATAGCGTAAATCGTGCGAAAACTATTCCGTAAAAATAAATTCACACCGTCCGATCGCGGAAGTACTTGCGAAAACTGAGTCACGGCTTAGCCGTGACATTGACACACGTCAATGTCAATGCCGATGGGTGAGGGATTGGCGCAGGCAGGAGGGAAATTTTCCGCGGCACGCTCGAGTGAGCGGACTTATTAGAATATCTATAGACGGTGGCATAACCATATATTTAGTCTTGTCCTCGTTGACTTTGAGGCCCATCTGCAGTGCAGCTTCCTCAAAACGACAGAAAATTCCACATACATCTCGCGTTGACTGAACTATGGTATCGACGTCGTCAGCGAATGCTAGAACAATCTTCGATCATCGTTCCGAAATGCTTGTGATCAAGTCTGCTTCAACTTTTCGCATTGAATATTCTAAAGCTAGGTTGAATAGCAGGGGGGGATAGTGGGTCTCCCTGTCTTAAGCCGGAATTAATATTAAATGTTTCTGAGCTGTGACATCCTACTCGTACTTGTGCGTAAAAGTTGCTGACGCACATCTGCGTCATTGACACAAATTTCTTTGGGATACCCATTTCGGTCATTGCTGACCATAGCACTTTCCGGTTGATTGAATCATAGGCCTGTTGAAAATCTACGAAAATCTGGTGCAAATCTAGGTTAAACTCCCAAAATTTCTCGAGCATCTGTCTAATGGTGAATATCTGATCAATGGTTGATTTGCCAGGTCTGAAGCCGCATTAGTAGTCTCCCAGTATTTCTTCTGTGAATGGTGTTAGTCTTTTCAATAGTACAATGGATAGTATTTTGTACGCACCATTGATTAGTGAAATACCTCTATAATTTTTGCATGATTCTTTATCTTCTTTTTTATGCACTGGGATAATCATGCTCCCGCTCCACTCAGCCGGCAACTTCTCTTGTTCCCAAATCATTTTTGTAATTTGGTGGTGTATTTTGGCATGTAGTTCAGGCCCACCCTTTTTTACTAGTTCCGCTTCAATGCCATCACTTCCTGGAGCTTTTCCACTTTTCAGCACTTTTATTACTTCTTTGACCTCTTCGAGTGTTATTATATTGATTTTTAGTTCCGCTGTGTGATGCTCCGCCACTTCTTCTTTTTCTCCGTTGCGTGTATTAAGCGAATTTTCAAAATATTCTTTTTATTTTCTGATGATGTCTTGCTCCGCTTTAAGCAATTCTCCCGTTTCCTTTTTCACAAAACTAACTTTTTTCATGTTTTTTCCTCTTCTCTGTAGATTAACCTCTTTGTAAAACTTTCTGCACTGGTTCTGTCTGTTCTCTATTTCCATCCTCTCAATCTGTTTGTTTAGGTATGTTCTTTTCTTTACTCTTAAGGTTCTTCTTGCTTCCGCTCTCTTCCTATTAATATTTTGCTTAGTTTGGCCTGTTGGGTTCGATAGTTATTCCATTCGCTTTCCATTCGCTTGGTTTAATATGTCCTCACATTCCATGTCATACCACTTTCTACTCGTGCTCTTGTTCTTTCTCCCCACACATTCTTCTACCGCCTCCATTATGACTGCTTTCACTGCTTGCCATTCATGCTCTACCTCTGTGGTCTCCATTTCTTCTAGTGCTTGAAATTTGTTACTGATGGCTAGTTGGTACCGTGCCTCAACTTCCAAATCTGGCAGACCAACCGAATTCCATCTCTCGATCTTTGTGTGTTTCTCCTTTGCTTGTTTAGACAGCCTCGTTCTTAGTTTAGCCCTAACTAACGTATGCTCAGAGTCGCTGTCTGTTCCTCTCATACCTCGACCATCAATGATGCTGCTAGAATGTCGGCCGTCTATCAACACATGATCTATCGGATTCCGAGTTACTCCATCGTTTGACACCCAGATTTCTTTATATGTTTTCCCTTTGAAATTGGGTGGTATTCACGATCATGTTGCAAGTTGAAGCAAAATCGATAAGGCGTGACCTATTATCATTGGTTTCCTCATGCAAGCTTTGGTTACCAGCTATCAGTCTTAAATAGTCTTCTTTACCTATCTTGGCGTTCAGGTCCCCGAGTATAATCTTCATGTCGTGGCTTGGTGCTTCTCTGTATTTCTGGTATAGAATGTCATAAAACGTTTCTTTTTTGTCCTCCTCAGCTTCTTCTGTTGGAGCGTGGACTGAGAACAAAGTCAAGTTGAACCATTCACCTTTAAGTCTGAGCGTACAAATATGCTCGTTAACTCACTTAAACTTTAAAACAGCCGATCTAAGTTCCTTGTTAATCATTTCCGCGACCACGGTTTCGGCGCTGCTATTGTCCTCGATTATAATAGTGATTATTAGTGTTAAAATTTTAAAACCCTCTTCCTCGAAAATCTTGTCGCGTGTTATTAAAGTCCTTGTACCTGCCTAAGGTAAAGAACATTTGACTTATTATTGGCTCTCAAATCTGTGTTTACGAATTTTGTGATTACTTCTTGTACCGAGGTAAATCTGCCAGCTTCAACTATCAGTCGAGCTTTTTCCGAGTTAGCATTTTCGCTATCGCCCGTATGGTAGTGTCGACTGTGTAACTTTCCTGCGGTATCACACGGTACTCTTTCGGTAAAGTATGCCCGTTTTAAATTTTCTGAAAGGGATTGCATTTTGGTTACATAATCGCCTGAATTCTTATTACTTTGGCGTAGGTTTAATCATTTTGCAGTTAACAAACGAGAACTTTCACCTTTAATACCGTTTAAACTTTAAAATTATCCCCTCAATTGTATTCTCGTTGAAAATTACGTCACGTGCTTTTCCGGTTAACCTAGTTTTTACGAAAGCAACAGCATTATCGGAATGATCGCCCGAATTATGATTTAGCAATTCCAACAAATCTATAAATGATTTTAAGTCATTGGGATTACCATCAAACTGACTAGGAACCAATATATTCGCTAAGTTAAAAAATTCTATCGCGTTCATCGCCATATTTTCTACGTTTTTTATTTTTTCCTCGTCGGTGTCGTCCGGACTATCGTCGTCTAAGATCAACGGGTCTATACATTGAACACACGAAAATTGAACTTTGTACTTCACTTCTAGTGTCTGAACTAATCTTACTACTTTATCCCTAATTAAATGAAAAACATTCTTACAAGCTAGTCATTAAATGGTTTAGCCAAATTATCCCGTATATCTTTTCTTACTATATCAGACTTTGGAATATACCTTTTTAAGGCTCTTTTGGCTTCTTTATTAACTTCGAGCTTAATGTCTGCTAATTTTAAATTAATATTTTCCATTAAGATTTAAAAATACGATAAGAGTAGACCATATCAGAACTTGAGAATACAAATCATATATAAATAAATTGATTTTAAACAAATAAATCAATATGCAACCTAAAAATCCCGTGACGGAAAAAAATCATACCGTATACAAGTACATAAAACTTACCTACATAACTTATTTTTATACCTTCAAATGTCTGAAGATTCACCGAACGCCTACAAATTTTTTTCACACTTATGCACTTCACTAGGAGTTCCACTGACACAGGACTACATGTCTATGTCACGGTGATTGCCGGGTTTGATATCGCCAAATCGCGACGGATTTGCTTTTTCACCTGCTTTCTGTAGACATGGAACAACTTAATAACCAGATGGATTATCATTATTGCCAACAGCAAATAAAGTACAACTTTCACATCCTTTGTAACGTTATACTCTTCTTCTCGCACTATAAAGTTAGCATTAACGACTCTATTTTCCGAAACTTTCTGGTCCGTGGACCTACTGTTGCCCATTTTTACTTTAATTATTAACGATTATCAACTTTTAACGCATCTCTACTTAACTTTTTTGGCAGGATCGCCATGTAATGGTATTAACGACGTTGCTGTTACTTCAACATACTTTATCGAATTCAATTATATCAAATCTACATAATATATTAGTATTTGCCTTCTCGACAATAATGCATACTCAATCAAAATAATATTACTAAATCTAGGCTAATTATAACATGATCCAGTTACGATATTATATTCTTCTAAACAAAGTAATTTACGAGAAGCACTTAAAGCCATTACATGCGATTTTTGTAATTTAATACGTTGAGTACGGGTGTGAAGAAAAAAATTCATGTCGGGAGGACGAGAAATTTGTTGACGTTTATATTAATCAGATAAAGCCTAATTTATATATTTCATATGTTTTAACAGTAGATATTTTTGAAGAGCATCTGAGTGAGGAGGTGAGGCAATTGTGCAAGAGAGTAAGGCCTTCTTTTGAGGTTTCGATCTCATAATGAAATAATTTTGTGCTACCCTATAAAATCTTCATATATATCCTATCCTTTTTCACCTTAAAGAAACAGGTATAAAATGTTGCATTGATTCATCTTTTAGCTGACCTTCATAAAATGCAATGCGAATATAGGTATAAAGAAAACATGTTAACTCCTCATATGCTCTCTCACCTGTTTATAAGTTGACCACGACAGGTATTTCAAGGTATTTCAACCTTGCTATAAAAAAACCAGACCAGCTCCGGTTTGCTTTGAGACAGCGTTGTCAATTATTTAATAAGAAATTACATTGATATACGATATAGAAACCGCTTATATCACTGAAAATGAAACCTATAAATCATAACTTTCATTCGGAAAAAGACCATATTTCAATTAAGACACTTTCTTATATATTCATTGCAAATATAATATAATATATATATATATATATAT
>MU183814.1:27060-73298 GCA_016904865.1 Pissodes strobi
AAATGGAGGCAAAACCATCTACTTCAAAAGACGCTTTTGAGGAATCCATTTTTGCATATGGTATGATATATTTCATTACAGTTGGTGTTGGTGTAGAGAATTTGTCCAGTGGACAATAATTATTAATATACATATATGTAGTTAGAGCCCAAAAGAATATTATGGCAGATTAGTTGCCGTCAGCTTACACGTTTCATTCACTTTTATGCTAGTAAGCTTGATTAAAAAAAAATCAGTAAAATCATAAAAAAATACATATATGTATACATAGATTTTTCTTTCATTACAGATACTACTTCTTCAGTATATTTGCGACGAAAGGAGTTATCTCAAACTCCATCTGAATCCACAAGTGAGGCAATACCTCCATTATTGTCACCATCAACTTCCACGCAAACACCCCAATGCCTTAGTGGATCAAGCCCCCGTAAGGTAAAACTTAGGTCAAAAATCAAGAAACTTAAGAGGCAAATAGTTAGAGACAAGGCGAAACGAAGAGAAAAGGATACCACAATTGAAGATTTTAACAAAATATGCGATTCATTTCTGGATAAACCATTGTCTGAAATTTTGAAGTCACATGTGGCTTTGAGAGTCAAGACTCCTTTGGCAAGAAGGTATTCTTCAGAGTTGAAGCAATTTACTTTGATGTTACACTTTTTAAGCCCTCGGGCCTATAAATTTTTAAAGAACTTGTTGACTCTGCCAACCAAAAGATGTCTCCAGAGGATGACACAACATCTTTCTTGTAAACCAGGCCTACAAAACGATTCCATATTCAAAGCACTACAATTAAAAACCAAAATTATGCTTGAAATGGACAAGCCAAGCATTGTATTTTATGTGTGGACGAAATGTCCCTGAAATCAAATTTATACTATAATACAGGAAAGGATGAAATAGTAGGCCTCGAAGACACTGGAAAAGAAAAAAAAGATTCTATATGCAAAAATGTTTTTGTAATTATGGCTAGAGGACTCTACTCTCCTTGGAAACAACCAATTGCATACTTTTTTATTGGGTCCCAACTGAAAGCTTGTGAATTCAAGCCAATTATGGAGGAGTGTGTAGAAAAAATGTCCAAAGCAGGATTATATATTGAGGGTATCTCAAGTGATATGGGAGCTAATTTTATAGAGTTAGCAAATTCATTGGGAGTCATTCCAGAAAATTGCCAGTTTACCATGGGAAATAGGAATCTGGTGTACATATTTGACCCATGTCACTTGATAAAGGCCACAAGAAATTATCTGTTAAAACATAGTTTTTGCTTTAGAAACAAAAGGACATCGTGGATGTACATTGTGGACTTTTTTAACAAAGACAAAAAACAGTTTTACAGGTGTGCCCCGAACATATTTCTCCATCAAACTTTGAGAAGATGAAAGTTAGCCTTGCTAGCCAGGTTTTGAGTTACAGTGTTGCAAGTGGCTTAAATACCTATATGAGTTTAGGTGCATTGCCTGCCAATGCCATAGGAACCATTGAAGTAGTTGAATTTTTCAACAATCTTTTTGATATGGTAAATTCATTTGTCATAAAAACCTCGACAAAATATAAAAAAGTTTTCGAAGGATCAGAATTTCAATTGAATTTCATGAAAGAAGCACTATCACTTTTATCGGAACTACGAGTAGTGGATAAAGACAATAAGGATGTAGCAAAAAATATAAAATTTAAAAATTGTTGGATAATAACTATCAATTCGGTACTGAAATTGTGGGAAAAACTGTCGAAGTCAAATTTCAAATATCTGAAAACGAGAAGAATTAATACAGACTGTATTGAAAATTTTTTTGGAAGTATACGTCAACAGAGTGGCAACAATGTCAATCCCACACCCATTCAGTTTGAGAGGGCCTTCCGAAAATTGGTTTTTCCAGAGCTACTTTCATTCGGAGAAATGAATTGTAGGGAAGATCTCGATGAGCTACTCATCAATGCTAAGTCTACAGAAATATTAGACTTTGCAATTTTTCACGACACTCCACAAGAAAATAAAGTACTTGTTCTACCAGATTATAGCTACAGGAAAGAAACTGTTGATGTACAAAATGCTTTTACCTACGTCTGTGGTTATATTATCAAAAAGTCTCTTGAGATCCACACTTGTGAGATTTGTGAATCGTTTAGCAAGAAATGTGAAAACTTAGACATAAATAATTTATTACTTTATCTTAAAGCGTACAAACAGACTGAGGATAACATTTTTGGTAGCTTGAAATCCCCACCAGAAGAGTTTATCAATTATATTTATAAATTAGAATATATTTTTAATTTTAATTTTGAGTCCATTTGTACTTATAAAGGCATATCACATCATTTATATAGTTTGATGGAGAAAATACCATGTACACATCCTTGTGATAATTTTCCGAAAAGTTATGTTACGAAAGGTTTAAAATATTTTACTCAATTAAATATACGAATAGAGAGATAAAAACTACAAAAGGCTCGAAAATTAATAGAAAATTAAGAATTTTATATCATATATAGTGTATAAATCTATTTTTTTGTCTAAGTTTCCTACAAATATTTATTTATTTTTATTTTTTTTTAATTTTGTTTAATATATATTTCAAATAGGTACATCCTAATTATACAATGATAACTTAATCCTAATACAAAAAAAGAAATATAATACAATAAATACCCTGTAACGGCCAAAGAGAATGTAATGTAATATCGCAAGCCAATAACATTCTTTCAAGCAAGCAGCTAGTGCACGTTTAAAAGCAGCAAGACTATTACTTTCTTTTACAGTAGTAGGTAGTTTATTGTATTCATTAATACACCTAAAAAATATGCAATTCATAGTTCGTTTGAGGTTTGTTTTTCTTATATAAATATGCGTGCTATGTCTAGTAAAATGACTATGGATCTCATTGGCCCAGGTAATGGTTTGTCTTAAATAAGAGGGTAAGAGATTATGTAAAATTTTAAAAATAAAAATCATCGTATAATACTTAAGTGAGATCCCAACTGAACGCCATTCAAGGCACTGTAACATTAATATATATTGGGGTGTATCGCTTACAGCGAAGTATGATTCTCATGCCACGATTTTGTAATTTTTGTAGAGATGCTTTACAATTATTATCAAGTAGGTAAAGAAAGCTAGAACAGTAATGAAAATAAGGCTGTATTACGGTTTGATATACAAGCAATCTGGAATTAATTGAGAGATTCATTGCTATTCTAGAAAAAAAGCATAGTTTGGTGCCAATTTTTTTCCTAATGTATTCAACGTGATCTTTATAAGTTAATAAGTTATCAATATAAAACCCCAAATACTTAAATTTCGTAACAATTTCAATTCTGGAACCATCTATAGATATATCTAATCTATCTGTATTTATTTGAGAATATTTGTACTTAGTAGTTAGGATCATGGCTTTAGTTTTATCAACATTTAGTTTAAGTTTATTCATATTTAGATATTGCCCAATTCTCTCTAATTCCCTCTGAGTTTTTCTTATTGCTACATTTAGATTTTTATCGCTGCAAGATATAAGTGAATCATCAGCAAACAAATTTAAGAAATTCGGATTGACAAAGTGACATATCATTTAAATAGATAACAAACAATAAGGGCCCAATACACTACCCTGAGATACCCCAAATTGATTTATCATTCTACCTGATTTAACATTATTTACTTTAGTTATCTGATATCTATCCGTCAGAAAATCTTGCAGCCCATTTAGTACTTTACCCCCGATGCCATAATATCTAAGTTTTTGTAACAAAATGTCGCGGTCAATAGTCTCGAATGCACGGCGAAAATCTAGGAAAACCGCTGAGACAAAATAGTCATGATCAATAAGCTCATTCCAAGTGGAGACAGTCAGCTAAATTGCTGATTCACAAGAATGTTTACTCCTAAACTCCTACTGATTAACATACAATAACTTATTTGAGCTAAAATAAGCATAAAGTTGGTTATATACTGCAAGTTCCAATATTTTTTCAACTGCAGGTAATGTATTAATTGGGCGATAGTTAGAGCAAGCAGCACTGTTAGCTACTTTAGGTATAGGAGTTATTAAGCTAGTTTTTAGTTCATTTAGAAATTCACCCTCTACTAATGAAGTATTAACAAATTTTAAAAATACATGACCCAGTACGTGAAATGAGCTTTTAAAAAATTTGAGATTCAATATATCCTCATTATTGTATTTGTTTCCTAGAGAGTTGACAATATTTTTTAAATCGTTCATTGACAAAGTGCTAAATTTAAAAAACCGACCATCAATACCGGGCATTATGTTTGGTGACCATGGGTTTGAAGTTGGAATTGTGCTTCTTATCTCATCAATGCTTAAAATAAAGAAAGCATTCAAACTTTCCGCAATTTCCTGTTCGCTACTTGCAATCAACTGGGTCCCCCGAATGAAAAGTTAATACTTTTCTGAGTAAATGCTCTGTCAGTTCCGTTTACTAGTGTTTTTAGTGTTTTCCACTTTAATTTACTATTATTTTTATTTTTATTTTTGTCTATTTTATTATATTACTAAAACAGAGTTTTATCCACAATACCGAAACAGAACACTTGCACTCGACGCGCGTTTCGCTAACCATGTTAGCATCATCAGGAGATGATTTCAGTTCCTCATCAAACCAGGGCAAGTAGTTACCCCTATGAACAACTTCTTTAAGAGGTGATATAGTACTGTAGTACTGATAATAATGAATATAGTTTTTATAGGTATATTGTTTGATAGTTTAGTGTTTTAATTAAGTAATGTTTAAATTTATTTTAAAATTTAAAACAAAAATATTCCACCATGTTTCATTTGGGTTCAACCTCTCCTCTCTTATATGGCACTGAATATGTTAAACCATAAATCAAATATGTTTTAATCTACTTTACTACACCAAAATTAATTATTTCTTTGAGTGTAAAACCATTCTCAACATGCCCCATACATTTTTCTCGATTCCAAACTGGGTTTGCTGTTAAATATCGGAACGGAAAACGGGTACACGAAGATCAAAGTGCCGACGGCTTTTTGTCGCCTCTCGTTGGTTATAAGCTCTATGTTGTTGCTTGACATAATTTTTACTACTATACCGAGGATTTCAAAATATATGGCTTTTGGTGTAAGTTACAATATCGCGAATTACTGAAACTTTTAAGGAAAAGAGTATAATTATGACTTAAAACGGTTTCTTATATTGCATAAAAAGTCCAAAAGTGTAAAGTTTCTAAAAATATATGAACATTTTCTTGTCTCTGGTGATTTTAGAGAATTTTACTTTCCCGCACACTTTCCCGCATAGCGTGCGGGAAAGTACTACTTTGCGCACTGAGTAGCGTGCGCAAAGTAGCTACTTTGCGCACGCTCGTAGAAAAAATCTTTTTTCTACTTGCGTGCGGAAAAGTTCACTTTTCCGCACTCAATTTACTTTAGAAAGAGCAGTGCGGAAAAGTACTTTTCCGCACTAAGTTTCTCAAGCGAATAAAAATAACTATTCTATTTGCCCAAATAAAACAAAATAGACGGTTCAATTTTTGATTTAGGTGCTTGTAGAAAAAATTTTGTTCCTAACTCATGCGGAATGTCTCTTTTCCTCACTCGACTGCTTGCCGAACTCTGCTGCGCGTCGTTCGGCAAACTGCAATCGCGTTCGGAAAAGTATGACTTTCCGCACTAGTTAGGAAAATAAATATTTCCATTCTCGAATCGATTTTATCAAATAGGAACTCTAGCGGGCAAAATATTAGTGAAAATTATATTTTAGGAGATGATCAATTTAGCAACATTTCATCGATTTCTACGCATTCCTCTTCTCCATCTCCTATTCAAAACTTTAATTATTGCAAACAAACGCAAACAGAAAACTTTAACGAAACAAAAGAGACACAAACTGAACAAACTACGCAGACTATTGTTATTCAAGCAGACAAGACATTTTTTAGGATACAAAATACACAATGTGGACTCGAAACGAAGTTATTAGAAAACAAAGAAATACAGACAAATAATACATTTGAATTGAAAACACAGACACTACAAACTAACGAAATACGTAAAGACAAAACCTTAAACAGAATAAAAAAATAAATTTAGCACAAAACAAAAAAGTCATTTCAAAAATCAAAACTTTAGGCTACTCATTAGATTCTATCACATTTTTTAATAAAGAAGATGCAGAGAAGTGGAAACGTATTAAAAAAAGTTTTGATGAGTTGGTAAATGCTATCCCCTAACCATCCATCCCTTCCCTAAATTCCTTTTATTAATAGCAATGAGTTTTAATAATTTTCATCAATATTATTTTTATAAAACATTTCAGAAATAAAAATGAAATTGGAATGCCCGAAATGTAATCGAACTTTCACAAGAAGGGACAATTTACTTCGTCACAGTAGATCAGTTTGTGGCAAGACGTCAGAAAGGACATCCATTACGAAAAATGGTGAGATTTCTTATTTTATTTAATTTTTTTGAAGTGAAAACTTATTTAGGTGCGTTTTGCGCTTTTTCTGGCGGTTGAATGAGACCGAGCCGTCACGCGTCATGCTCGAATATGTAATGTAACGCTCCTTCTACTGACATTCCCGTATAGGTAGAGGGCTGAAATTTTCAGGGGATGTAGCCGGGGTAAAAAGAAGATCGATTCGTCCGTATCTGCAACGAAGACTCGGATCGAAATTCTGACAAACGATGACCCCGATTATTGAAGTTTTCACTTCTATCTTGTGGTCTTAAGCACACACAATTTTTTTACTTTTATTGCTCTTGATTTAAATTTATAAACTATAAAATACTTCGTTTTAATTTTTATTGTTTTATGTTTAAACTAACATCTATTTCGTTTTATCCTTTCAGACCATGTCAAATATTGTACAAATTGTCAAAAATCAGTCAGGTGGAATATGTGGGCAAGCCACGCACAAATGAACACAAAAACAACGCAATAATCTCCAGGAAAGATGGAATCGAAATTATTTTTTGACAACATTTTGGATAAAATCGTGTGTAATAGAAGCCGAACTTGAATAGCTAACGGCACTAAAACTAAATATGGAACTATTCGGCTTGTATTTCAATCAATTGGATTGAATAATGACTACGATGTAAAGTCTTTTAACACTACTTTTAAAGTAGTTTGTATTAGTTCCGATATTTCACTCATATTAGGAGAAATGGTTCAAACCATAGACAGAAAATCGGATGAACTAGCAGAACGTGATTCAGGTAAATTATATTTTTGTTGAAAATATTTTAAAATAATTTGGCAAATTTTAACTTTAAAATTGTGTTTCAAGTAAATTATTTTCTTTTGTTGACTATTTCACTAGTGTTTTTTACTGGGAAAACGTCATAGCTACTGCTCGTTTCCTACTGACAAAACTACTACCTGTCCGTTAATTGATTCGCGAAATTGCCAAGCAACAAACCTTCATACCTTTCGAAAATTTTGCCAACAAAATTTTTTCTCTTGTCATGTTATAAATGAAAATATTCTAATTATTTGGCTTAATTTTTAAATTTCAGGTAAATTACTCTTTTGTTGAAAATATTTTAAAACAATTTGGTCAATTTTAACATTTTAATTTTTTTAAATTTCCTTTTAAAAATGTATTGTTTTTAAATCGTATATTTTCATGAGTGTCACATTTGTAACAAACATATTGACAATGATAAAGTTGCTGATCATTGTCATATAACTGGAAAATATAGAGGTCCTGCACGTTCCATCTGTAATTTAAATTACAAACAACCAAATTTTTTTCCTATAATATTTCATAATTTGAGGAACTATGATTCCCATTTGTTTATTAAGAATCTATGTCAAAATAATGAACAATTATCTGTAATAGCCCAAAATAAAGAAAAATATATTTCATTTGAAAAATTTATTGTTGGCTCCTATTTCGAAATTACGTCAAATGAAAAAAAATTCTCTTAGATTTATAGATTCATTCCAATTTTTACCATACTCTTTAGCAAATTTATCTGAAACACTTGATGATCTTCAGTGTAAAGAAGTATAAAAATATTTTAATGACAAAGAAAAATTCAAATATACTCGTCAAAAAGGAGTTTTTCCATATAAATATATTGATGAGTATTCAAAACTATATGAGGTAAATTTACCAGATAAGGAGAAGTTTTATAATGATCTAACAGATGAACATATTTCCGAAAAAGATTATCATAGAGCCAAAGTTGTATTTAATTTGTTTGATTGTAATTCATATGGTGAATATTCTGACATTTATTTAAAATCCGATGTGTTAGTGCTCGCAGATGTTTTTGAAAATTTTCGAAAAACATGTATTAGCACTTATAAATTAGATCCTGCTCATTGTTACACTTTTCCTGGTTTGAGTTTTGACGCATGTTTACGTTACACAGGCGTTGAATTAGAATTGCTAACAGATCCTGATATGTTGCATTTTTTAAAAAATAATGTACGTGGAGGAGTTAGTACTTGTATAACAAGAAAATCTATAGCAAATAATATATTTCTTGCAAATTATGATCCATCAGAACTAAGCAAATATATTATGTATCTTGATGCAACCAATCTTTATGGTTATGCGATGTCGCAATATCTTCCAACAAGTAATTTCATCTAGTTACAAAACAATGAAATCAAAAATTTAAACATATTGAATATTTCTGACACTGCAGAAATCGGATATGTATTTGAAGTTGATTTAAAATATCCAGATATATTACATGATCAACATAATGAATTTTCTTTCTGTCCTGAAAATTACAAACCTCCTAATTCAAAATGTGCAAAGTTAATTCCAAATTTAAATAATAAGGAAAAATACGTTCTTCATTATTCTTTATTGAAACAATGCATTGAAAATGGAATAGAGATAGTTAAAATATATAGTGTTGAAGTTTAATCAATCACCATGGTTAAAAAAATATATTGATTTAAACACCAAATTACAAACTGAATCTAAAAACAAATTTGAAAAAAATTCATATAAATTAGCAAATAATAGAATTTATTTAAAAACAATGGAAAATGTTGACAGAAGGACCGATATTAGGTTAATCACGGAATGGGCAAAAAACAGAAGAAAAGATGGGGCAATTTACCTTATTGCAAAACCATATTTTAAAGATTTAACTATATTTTCAGAAAATTTAGTTGCGATTCAAATGCAAAAAGTTTTAGTTGAATATACCTATTTATGTGGGATTTTCCATATTGGATATATCGAAAACTCTAATGTATGATTTATTTATAATTTTCTTTAACCCTCATTTGGTGAAAAAGTTAAACTCTTGTATACTGATACAGACTCCTTCATTTTAGAAATTGAAACTGACAATGTTTATGATGATATAAAATGTAATATAGATAGATTTGATACCTCAAATTTTCATATAAACAATTGTCATAATATGCCAATTACTAAGTCTGTGGTTGGCAAATTTAAAGATGAATACGCTGGTGAACCCATTGAAAGTTTTTATGGAACCGGAGCGAAAGCGTATTGTATTAAAACAGTGAGTGGTTTGCTTAAAAGAGCAAAAGGTATTAAGAAAAGTAGTATTAAAAATCAGTTAGATTATATTAATTACAAAGATGTAGTTGAAAATAATTCAAAAACGTTTTGCACTATGTATATCTTTCGATCGCGTTTACATAATATATTTACTGAATTGGTAAATAAATTAGCTTTAACTTCTGCAGACGACAAAAGATATTAAATTCCGAACAGCTTTGATACACTTTCATGGGGTCATCATGATATTCCTTTTTATCAATGGGCAGATGAGCATAAAGAATTATTGTAAAACAATTTTCCCTTCCTCCTAAACTGATTTTTCAAGGTTGTTAGATTATATTTAAGAGAGGCAAAAGCTTTATATTTCTTAAAGTTAAGTTAACTATCAAAGTATGTGTTTAGAAAGTTTTGATAAAGAAATTGATAATATTTCATATAGAAGTAATGAAAAAAGGCTTTCAACATTTACTAAATGGAAGGGAAAATTGAGGCCCGACGTTTAGGCTCGTACAGGATTTTATTATTTGTTAATTGCTGATATTTTTACTGTGGTGCTGAAATTTTTGAGTGGACCATTGATGATGGTCCTATTGAAGAACATCATAGACATCACAATAAGTGCGACTTAGCTGAATGTTTGTGGCTTTGTAAGATGAAGAAATGTCAAGAACAGGATGTAGTTATGACAAAATTTAATACAAACCATGTTTTCTTTTTTCAGGGAGTTAGCCGAACTGAAGCTAGCAGGAACTTATGAGGTGCGGGAGATCCACGGTGTTAATCCAAGAGTGCGTATCGTTGGCTTTTCGGAGTGTTATGCTGAGGAAACTTTACTGTCAATTTTACGACAATTAAATGCAGATACTTTTTCCATTGATTCCTCATGTGAGGTAATAAAAATTTGTAAAACAAAGAAAAATGAGAAAGTTTTTCAGGCTGTTATACAACTGGATAAAGTTACATATGAAAGAATTTTAAAGGTGGGTAATGTATTTATTGGTTATGATGCATGTTCTGTATTTGATGCGGTTGAAGTAAGTCGCTGTTACAACTGTAACGAGTACAACCATTCATCTAAAAGTTGTTCTAAAACTTCTTGTTGCCCTAGATGTGGTAAAAATCATAGTGTTAAAGATTGTAATTCTCAAATTTTAAATTGTTCTAATTGTGTAAATTTTAATACGTCTAATCGTGGCAACACTGTTGTCGACACCTCCCATGCTGCTTGGGATATTACCAAGTGTTCTGCTTATAAAAATGCATGTGCGAAACTTCGCGCCAATATATTGGGCCAATAGCAATTAAATAACTCATCTTCTTTTATTATTCCCACCATGACATTGACCCCACCTTCCAACGTATCATCTTTCACCTTTGAGCATGCACAGTTCCATCATCTTTCAGTGTACTATCAGAATACGCGCGGACTTAGAACTAAAACTGTTGATATGCTAAATACCACGTCGTGCTGTTCTTTTGATTTACTTGCGCTTACTGAAACATGGTTAGATTCCTCAGTATCAAGTGGTGAACTAATATGTCACAAATACAACGTATTTAGAGCAGATAGAAATTTATTGGAAACTAATAAATCGCGGGGGGGCGGTGTTTTAATCGCCGTAAATAAAGATTTTAATTCATCACTGATTAAAATTCCTAAAAATGATCTTCTTCCGGAGATTGATTTGGTGGGTGTTAAAATATCATTTCAGTTTTCTTCGATGTTTGTGTTTGTTGTCTATATGCCACCGCCGGTGACCTCTAACCTTTTGGTAAATTTGTTTGACTGCTTGACTTCTTTGGACTGTTTCTTTGGTAGAAATGTTTGTATATTGGGTGATTTCAATATATCGTGCTATTCGGACTCTCTGACTGGTAGAAGGAATGATAACTTGGTATACACCTTGAATAATTTTTTAACTTGTTTAAATTTTGCGCAAAGTAATAAGATAGAGAATTGCAATAATAGAATTCTGGATTTAGTGATTCACAATAACGAACGGTGTATTGTTGAAAAATCGATTGAGGTCCTTGTTGATGAGGATAATCACCACCCTGCTCTTTCGGTGTCGCTGAAGTATTGCCAATCGGCAAGTTTTAAACGTCAGTTCCATCTGGACCTTCAAGATAGATATAACTTTCGAAAGGCAAATTTTCTTGGATTATATAATACCCTATTATCTCTCGATTGGTCCTCTTTGGAAGCTGCAAAATCGATTGAAGCTGCTTCCGATATTTTTTACAATAAAGTATTCCAAACAATTGATAGTTTCGTGCCTAAGTATGGTAAGATTCCTAAAAGAAATTATCCTCCCTGGTTCTCACGTGACATTAACTTAACTTAAAACAAAAGAGTATTTTTTTCAAAAAATTTAAAAAGTATGGAAACACTCAGGATTTGGATAAGTTTAAAGTTCTTAGAAGTCAAATTAAGGCGGGTGTTTCGAGATCATATAAGCAATATATTCAAAAAACTGAACAGGATATTAAAAGAGATCCTAAATTGTTCTGGAATTTTGTCAGAAATAAAAGAGAACTAAAGGGACTTCCAAAGAGCATGTGTTATAAAGGCACAACTGTGGATAATGTGCCTGGTATTTTGGATTCATTCGCTGATTTTTTCAAACAGTCATTTTCTTCTTATGGCTCTCTTAATATTAATACAGATAACGAAGTGTTTTGTACACCTGTTATAGACATATCATATTTTTCGGAACAGGAAGTCATTAATGCAATAAAAAATCTGAAGCCTAGATTCACGACAGGACCGGACTCAATACCCGCATTTCTTATAAGGGATTGTAGGTTTGTTCTCGCGAAACCTCTTCAGATATTATTTAACTTATGCTTGCGCACGAAATCCGTTCCTACTATATGGAAAACATCGAAAGTTTGTCCCGTATTTAAGAAGGGTGACAGATCGGATGTAGTTAACTATAGACCGGTATCAATAATCTGTAATTTCTCCAAGATACTTGAGTTTTTACTTCATGACCATATGTTTCCTTTAACTAAAAATTTAATAGTGCCTGAACAGCATGGTTTTTATAAAAGCAGGTCTACAACAACAAATCTTTTAATTGTTACTCAGGATATCGCGGAGGCAATAGATGACGAATATCAGACGGATGTCATTTATTTGGACTTTACAAAAGCATTTGACCAACTAGATCATCGTATCCTACTCCACAAATTAGCTAGATTTGGTTTTTCTGATGCACTGGTCGAATTTTTTGATTCATATTTGAGTAATCGCATGCAATATGTGGAGGTGTGTGGCTCAAAATCCGATCAATACGTGGCGAATTCTGGCGTCCCGCAGGGTTCTGTACTGGGCCCCCTTCTTTTTAATTACTTTATTAATGACATTGGGTCTAAACTTGACATTAATTATTTACTTTATGCCGATGATGTAAAATTATATATGAAAATAAAAACTTGGAATGACTGTGTGAGACTGCAATCTAACCTTAATCTAATTAGCGAATGGTGTTTAGAAAACAGGCTACAGCTCAACGTGGCAAAGTGTAACGTTATGACTTTCACCACTAAAATATTACCAATTACTTTTCAATACTTATTAAATGATAGTCCGGTTTGTCGCGTAAACACATTTAGAGACCTTGGTGTCATTTTTGATCCCAAACTTTCCTTTTCTTCCCACATCGATACCATTATTTCGGAAGCATCCAAGGCTTATGGTTTCATTCTAAGATGCACTAGAGACTTCAACACCACGGATGCAATCAAGTCGCTATATTTTTCTTATGTTCGTTCTAAATTGGAGTATGCCTGCGTAGTCTGGTCTCCTGGATATAATCTATGTATTGATAGATTGGAGAGAGTTCAACGTAAATTTTTAAAATATGTCTGTTTTAAGTGTGATGGACACTATCCTATTCAAGGTTTTCCGCATGATGATTTACTTGGTAGATTTAATTTTTCTTCTTTAAAATCTCGACGGGACTATTTCACTATTGTTACTTTGTCCAAGTTGTTGAATAATAATTTAGATTGTCCCAATATCCTTTCAAGGCTGAATTTTAGTGTTCCGCGTGTAAGCAGTCGATATCAGAACTTATTTTACCTACCTACTGCCAGAACTAATATCCTAAAGTTCTCACCGCTTTATGTAATGTGTAGCATGCAAAACCACGAATGTAACATTGACTTATTTAATATTTCTACAGAGTGTCTTCGTCGCATATGGAAGCATTGAAAAACTTTCACATTTTCGTCTTGAATAATGCTTAGTATAATTTTTATGTATCGTTTTTTTCTCTGTCTTAATTATTTTTTAATGTTAAGTGTTTTTTAACGTTTTTTTGTGTTATTAGTTTCTGTTACTTATACGGTAGGTATATATTTTTTTCCTCTGATAGGTTAAGGCAAATATGGACTTCCCTTTATTATTTTTATTCTAAATTTTTTTGTAATTATTGTCATTATGTCCTTCCTGCCTTGTAGTTGGGTTTTTATAACCTGTAAGGTAGGCAGCGTAAATAAATAAATAAATAAATAAATAAATAATTTTGACTGTTAACATAACATTCGCTATCATTGTCTCCAAGATGTTGTAAATGTTATCATTCTACAGTTCATGTTATCATTCTCCCCAAACATTGCAATTATGTTAATTCCATTTTTTTGCTATTTTTAATTTGAATTACTGTAAATATCATCATTATGTCCATGATACTGTAATAATATTGTCATTTCTTGTTAGTTAGAATATGCGATTAAAAATTTAAGGTATTTTAATCATGTCTCTAACCCCATATATATTGTTATATTACATTACAAGAAATACTTTATATGTGCATATTTCATCTATAGTAACTCATAGTTTAGTCTGTTTCAAAAATACATCAGATCATGAATTACCACAATCATGTCATTATATGAGAATTGAAAAAAATAATAATAGCAGCCACGCTTTTTCTTTTAAAATGCAGTCTATGAACTTTAATAGTAATTTATTCAAAATTTTGTATTATTATATAAACAATAGCATTTATGACACAAATTGGATCATCAAGCGTAAAAATGATGAGTGTTCCGAAATGATACATATAGAGAAAACCCTATAAAATCATCAAATCTTACATGTTTGAACTGCACCCTTTTCAACGAGCAAGAAAATTCTAAGTGATATATCTTATATTCTTAATGTAATATTAACAGTAGGTTTATTTTATCTCATAACAGTTTTAGGAATTATGTATTATAAATTTAAAACAGAATAATAAGAATATAATTAAAACGAACAACCTTGAAATTTCTAATAAAAGGGGATAATATTATATTATCAAGGACTATCTCAAAACAGTTCAGTTTACCAGATCACACTAAATAATCAACATGTATACTAATTTCAGTTTTAATGAGTATAACACATACTAATAATATGTTTAAGAAAGACGATTCAAGTATAAAAATTAGTGAAAAACTTCTAAATCCTAAAATTTATTATTTGAATAGTTGTTCGTCTAAGTTCATAGCTGTTGGAATAAGTTTAAGCACAGATCTATATAGCTACGCAACAGATGCCTACTCCGATATTAAAAGTGTCGCTCGCCAATAATGCAATAAACTTAAATATTTTTCTATTTAGACGTGTTTTGCCCCGCCGTGTTGCCAAGTCGCGAATTGTAGTTTATCACATTATGGTATTACTTATTATCTTGGCAATCGCACCTATGTTATATTATGTCAAATTAAAGTTCATTATCAGATTCAGTGAATGGTGTTTGCTTGAACATGGGCTAAAACTCACCTTAAATATCGGTGTAAAAGGTCATTACAAATGTTTTTAACTTATACTGTAATATATCTTATTTGTATTAAATAATAATATTATCACGCAGGTTTTTGTTTCGAAGATCAAAGGAATTTTTTAAATGTTTATCGACATGTCAAAGTACCACTTAATTTTGGTTTAAACTCTACTATCAATATTATAAATTTGTTCATTTAAATTGCCGTTTCATTTGTTTTGCTATTAATAAACTATCATACTTAAATGTAAAAATCATATTTTTATAAAAAAATATGTTGGTGCTAATTTGATACATAAATATTAATAATAAAACTAGATGATTTGAGCGGGTCAAAAAGTCAGCCGGAATATTGTTCAACGTGATAACTTGACAGCACCGACCCGTTCCTAGACGACTGGTTCACCCGCTCGCGAAAGCCGGTGAACATTTTTGGCCCCGCGTAAAAAGCATTGGAAGAGGTATCTGTTGCGTAGCGATATAGATCTGTGGTTTAAGTGATTTTGCATCAAGAATTCTTATTGGAAGTGGAAACGGATTTTATGTGAGTTTGAATGAAGAGGAATGGAAAAATTTGTTGAAATATCAGGGAGTGATAGCTAATTATTTTTATTCCTCTAATTCTGATACACAATCGTTGATGTGTGGCACAATTACTTTAAGCTTTCATAAATTCAATGATTGCCTCATCTTAAAAAAAAAAAAAATTGGATGGAAATTATGTGTATCTTTCATGTAGTTCTGTTGACACATTATGGTCGCTCATTGAGATTGTGGATTACAGAATTCAAATAACTAAGAAAGAAGATTTTGAGAAGTAATTTCAAATTGTTTCAAACCAGCCTTTGTACACAATCAAGAAACATGCTATCCGACATATATGAAGTACTAAATCCAAATCAGAATATCAATAGTGAAAATGTATGTGTGATACTAGAAATGCTGTCATTGTATCCGGAACAATTGGAAGAAAAATTAAAAAACGGTCTTGCAACTAAGAGATATTATGAAGAAATCAGTCAGTATTTGTGAGGATAAAAATAAACTATATTTGATGGTGGTGTGGCGCTTTGCCTACAAGCAAGCGCGTAAATCTGAATATCAGAAATTCTGTGCAGACAGACTTCGCTTCGATACAAAAACTGTGCAGTGTCAAAACGTTTTGGACATAGCTCTGAGTGAGGAACATAGGAATAACATTTTTAATCAAAGGTTTAATGTTTAAATTAAAATTGATTTTTAATAAAATATTTCAATACTAATATATGTTTTATTTAATAAAAAAAATATATATAAAAATTTTAATTAAAATACGTTTAAGGTACAACCATTAAATTATAATACATCTCTTAGGAATCCATGGATTGTGTGATTTATCCAATCCAAGCCATTATTTAACAAATACTTTATTTCTCTTTTTTCTTAATACTTCTTCTACCAAATAGACATCTGGATGTTTAACATTCTGCAACTCTTCTCCATAAAACCCTCCTGCAAGTTCTTGGTTCTTTTCATCTTGAAGCAAATATGTTGTAGGATTTGTAACTTTAACTTTTTTATGCGAAATATTTCATTTGACCAATTCGGTGTGTAACTCTTGGAAAATGCTTCTCGCTGCTTGCTTATCCGCACATAATCACCCACCCTAAATTTTGGAAACTGGATCGATTGTTTTGCGTGAGTAAAAGATGAACTTAAAATATCTTTTTCATTATTTTTGTTAACTTCAAATGGCTTTTTATTGATTGTCGAATGTTTTGTGTTATTATATTTCTGAACTATTTCATCTAAAATATCACTCCATTTGAACTTTCCACGCAAGCTAAATTTTTTCCACATTAAATTTTTTATAGTTCTGTTCACTCTTTCCACCACACTGGCTTTTAAATTAGAATAAGTGTTATAATGATTTATGTTAAAATCAATCATTAACTTTTGAAAATCTTTGTTAAAGAATTCTTTTCCCATTCAGTTTGAGGGTTTTTTTGGAACATTTTCAACACTTACCAAAATTTTCTCATAGCTTGAGTAACTTCTTTTCCTGATTTTGATTTAATTGGTTCTATCCAAACATATTTTGAGAATACATTAATTACTACCAACATGTAACGATATCCTCTATTCAATTCCCAATAAGGTATCATTTCGACTAAATCACCTTGCCATAAATCATTTAAGCCTTTTACTATAAACCTCCGACGTTTGTAATATTTTCTGCTTGGCTTATGAAGTTCATTAACAATTTCTTTTTTAAAGTTAACAGTCATAGTTGTAAATAAAGAATGTTTATGGTTCTATTATAATTGGTCATTTTATTACAAGTTATCCATAAAACACAGGCAAATATTTTATCGATTTTTTAGCGTTGTGAAAACTGATTACATCACCTGATATAATTTATAGTTTTCGTTCCATATTTTGCTGCTTTACCGTTTATATGAAGAGCAACATCTTCTTTTGGATATTCAACTTTCTCTATATACCCCTCTTTGAATGGGAAAACATATGTAGTTCTACCATCTTGAAGTAATTCATACTGATTTTTAACGGAATTCCAGTTTCCGATAAAGGGTAAAACAATGTTATAGTACAATTTTACTTTATTAATATCCACAATATTTAAGATCTCAGAAGATGAAGAAGAAGGAACATTTCTATATTCTAATGATTTATTTTGATCTTTGAAAAGTATGTGTGATCCGAATTTATCAATCGACATTTTAACTTCGTGGACTATAACATAATAATTGTTTCTTTGCAATTAATTACCTTTTATACAATTATTTTTGCTTCTCGAAGTTCTTCCAATATTGATATAATTTGATTTTGGTAGCCCGTATGACCTGCCATTTGCGAAGAAACTAGTAATTTTAATCTTTCCACTAGTTCGTTTACATCATCATAATAGACATAATCAACTTTTTTATTTGATAAATTTAACAACGTTCCTCCCTTTGTAGAACTTGTTTTTGTTGTTCTCTCACGTGTTTGAGGTGGTCTTAATCTGCTTAGACTCGATACGCTTGAAATGCTGGATGTAGTCGATTTGCTCGATTGTTTAAGTTTTTTTTTTCAATTAAATATGGTTTAATTATTGTTAGGTATTTCGGATCGGTAGTTCCCTGTATCTGTTTATTAGCATCATAATTTCTTCTATAAGCGTTTTTGTTCTTTTTAAAATATCTATATAATTTTCAAGATCTTTTGATGTATAACCCTTTGGATCTTGGAGAAAAATGTGTTCATACAATCCGGGAGTTCCTTTGTAGGTTAAATTTTGAACTTTAAAATTTTCTTTTTCAAAATCAATTAAACTATCTCCAATTTTCCATTTTTCGGCTACAGGGTCATGAGTTAGACCGTGAGTGTTATCCACATCTCGTCTACCCTTAACTGCCAAATCAACAAATTTTCTTACGAGCGGATGAAATGCCTAAAGATATTCCTCATAAGCAGGAGTTCTAGTTAATTCAAGGATGTCTTGTCTAACTTCTTCGTCAGTTGGTTCGATTATAGTGGACTCATTTGGACTAGAAGTACGCCCTCTTGCTTGAGATGTCATTGTGGGACTCAATCTGCGACTAAAGCTGGGTAAAAAAACATCATCATTATCACTATCATCATTCTTCTGATATATTTCTTCATCTTGCAAAAATGATGGTATTTCAGTGGGGAGATTTTTTTTTATATATGTTTGTCTGTCTTCTTGTTGGTTGTTGTTGTTTGATAGGTAAAAACTTAGAACGTTGAAGAGTTGAAAATAACGAAGGTGAAGTTATTTCTCGTTTTATTAATGGTTCCGATTTTATAGTTTTAATTAATTCCTGCAAAGGTTGAGTAATTGGCTTTAACTCTGTTTCTTGGCGAATTTTTGATTCTGCTATATCTGACTTTAGGGCTTGATATTTTCGCTTTACGGCTTTACGAGTTTTCACTAGTTCTTTTGCAATTTTCTCGTTCACGTTTATAGATATAGTTTAGATTATGAACTAATATTAACTTTATTGAAATGATGGTTATATATTTTTTTTAAATTTAATAGTTATTAAATCCCTTTCGATATCGACCAGATTCCATGTTGCAATCTTTATCAATAACTACAAAATCAAAATCTGACTGCCAACAAATACCACATAAATCTTTAAATTGTTGATAAGACATATCGGTATTCACATGATCATCATAAAAATTATTTAAATTTGTACCATCCTGTTTAAATATTATTAACAAATTGGTATTGTCTCTAATTAATTGTTTAGAAACAGCTGAATATGTTTGGCTTAGATAAAAACAATCAGTATTTTTATGTCTACCGAAACGGAAGTAATCTCTCATAATATTCTGATCACAACACACAACGTCATCAAATATGATTATAGAATTAGGTTTAATTTCATTCGGTGGTATTATATCTTCTTCACGAGATGATTCAAAATATCCTATCTCTTTAATTGAGTTTAATAGATTTCTTAAAAACTCATATTTTGATTGATATATAATATTTTGAGTAAATATATACATTTCCAAATCTTAACCCGTTTTCGGAAGTTAATAGAGCAATTATTATTACATTAGTTTCCCCACATCCAGACGGTCCTACTCTTCTCTTTTACATGAACCTCCAAACAAGACACCATGCTTTCTAAAATTTCTTATATCTAGATCATCATTTTTTATTGGTAAAGAAAACTGTTCCTTTTCAATCTGCATTAGATCAGTATTGAGCAAGCTCTAACTGCTTAAATGAAGAAAATATATCTAAACTTCATATTATATATAATGGGATATGTTACATCTAGCTCTATTAAAAGCTTAATGCTCGTGTTGAAAGATGGCTCACTAGACAGTCTTATTAATAAACTACCTTTTGAATTACACATTCCATCATACAAATATTGTGGTCCAGGAACAAAACTTGTTAAACGTTTTCAGCGAGGAGATAAGAGTAAAAATCCTTTAGACGAAGCTTGCAAAGAACACGATATTGCTTATTATAAATTTCCCGACTTGAAGAATCACAACAGCGCAAATCAGTTATTAGCAGAAATAGCGTTTCAAAGATTTATGTCAAGTGACGCTTTCTTAGGCGAACGATTGGCTGCACTGGGAATAGCAGGCATTACGAAGGGCGAAAAGGGGGATATTGGGAAAAAACTATAAATATTTACGAATTGCGGCTGAAGATTCTCTAACATATCTCAGAAAAGGAAACGTTAAGGTAAAACAACCTACTAAAAGAATTATCCCAATTCCAAAATTCGGTGGTTTTGTTAACGCTAATTCCAATATTTGCAGGACTCTCTGCATTAGGAGCACTAAGTGGGGGAGCTGCAGGGATTGCTTCACCAATAAATGCGGTTAAAAGTGCAAAAATTAAACTTGAAGAACAAAAAAGACATAATAAAGCTATGGAGCAAATGTCAGTTGGTAAAGGTCTTTTTGTGACCTTACAAACAAGGTTGTGGATTATATTTGAAACCGTATGCAAAAAAACTGTTAAATCTGCTACCTCGCAAACCACTTTCAAATTTTGAGGTAAAAAATATGTGAGACTTCTGAAAATCCCTAATTTTCGAGGAATATTTATACGTAATAAACTACCAAAAGTTATAAATAAAGTTGAATGTGCTATTATTAATTTGGATGATCAATATGGTCCAGGAACTCATTGGACAGCTTATGTAAAGCACGGTAAACAAATTATTTATTTTGATAGTTTTGGAGGTTTAAGACCACCTGCAGAAATAATATCATACTTCTTTAGCGATGGTAGCAAAAATAACATATTTATGCTTTTTAGCAGTACCGAATCGCTTGGCTTGCGATCGAGTGAAATTGTTCTCTCTGTTATTGTTTGTATGCGTGGTTTTTGTAAATATGTAAAGTATGTCGTTTGTTGAATTACCGTTGGTAACTAAATTGGAATAATCTGGGTGAGTCAAGTCTTTTAATTATATATTTTTTAAACTAGATAATAGTGTTTTTATATTGAGTTGCACCCTGTCTTTTTTAAGTTATAGTCCAGTTAAAAACAATTTGTAAATGCCTATTTTTGTGTGTATTGTAGTGACTCTTGTTTCTGTAAAACAAAACATTCTAACTTTTTAAATATTCTCCTTTTTATATATTTATATAATTGTAATAAGCATACATTTATATATATTGACAACATTTTTACAAAAAATAAGTTATCAACTTTAATTTTTTATTGGTTAGTATTATTAATTTATTAAATTTATTGTCCTTTAAACTAATGCCAACCCTTAATTTTAAATAATTTATTATTATATTAAAAAACAATTTTCTCTGATTGTTGTAGCCCTGAAGATGGTACTGAGCAGTACCGAAACGTTGGCTCATTGATTTAAAATTTTCAATAAACTTTGTCCAAGAAAGCTGATTTAGTATCCTTTCAAGAAAATTAACATATCTTATAATCACGATTTCTATCAATCATATGATTCATCAATTTGTGAGCATTGGACAGCTTATGTAAAGCACGGTAAACAAATTATTTATTTTGATAGTTTTGGAGGTTTAAGACCACCTGCAGAAATAATATCATACTTCTTTAGCGATGGTAGCAAAAATAACATATCTTATAATCACGATTTCTATCAATCATATGATTCATCAATTTGTGGGCAACTCTCTCTACATTTTCTTTATATAGACATATAATTATGAACTATTCAGCTCTTTCAGCGCAAAGTAGTAAACTTTTTGCATCATTTAATCCACCAATTTACTTAGATGAAGACAGATTATGTTATAGGACTAACAAATTTTGAAACTGGTAGTTATGAAATAGGCGATATAAATAAATTTCTACAAAAAAATTTTGATAAAAAAGGAATATCTTTTCACTTATATGCCAATCATAACATTTCACAATCTGAAATTAAATCTACTGTAGATATTACATTTAAAGATGGAAGTATTGGAAACATTTTAGGATTTAAAAACCAAACTATTAAAGGTAATGGAAAAAGTAAATTATCAGACAATCCAGCTGAAATTATAAAAGTTATTCTTTATGCATAGAATGCAGTATTGCTGAAGGTTCCTATCTGAACGGAAGGCCTGTCCATATTATACATCAATTTTGCCCAAACGTTTCGTCAGTATTTAAAATAATTGAAAGTCCTCAAAATATTATTTATTTTTCAGTAATAGTGAAAGCAATAGACAAGATTACTGTTAAAATATTAGATCATAATCTCGATTTTGTTAATTTTCGAAAAGAAACTGTTTCACTCAGGTTACATGTAAAAAAACTAAATTCATAATGGTTATTTTTTATAATAGAAACGATATTCAATCAATACCCAATATTCAACAAATTCAAAAACATAATAAGGTTAAGTTTAGTAGTCGAGTCAACGCTAATAGACTAACAAGTACAAACAAGCAGTTTCTTAAATCACTCGGACTTAAACTTTTAAAATGAGTATCCTTAATGTTAGTAATATCTTTATATTGACAATTCTATTACTCACTCAGAGTTGCATTCTTACGAGCCATATTTGCCAACAAAATTAAATAATAATGATGAAGTACTAATTCCCGTTCATGAAATTGAAAAGTATACTCTTCCCTGTGAAAGTTTTCTTTACATAGAGGGAAAATTATCTAAAGCAGATGGAACAGTTTCTAAAACACTATTTCTTGTAAACAATGGGATAGCATTTCTCTTTAGAGAAATGAGATATCAGTTGGATGGGGTTACTCTAGATTCTATAAGGGCTGTTGGATTAACATCCACTCTAAAAGGTTATCTCTCATATAATACAAATGAATCAGACAAATTAAAAACTGCTGGATGGTCACCAAAGATAGCAAATCAATTAGTTGATGAAAAAACTGGTTTATTTAACGTTTGAATTCCTCTTAAAATGTTAATGGGTTTCTTTGAAGACTATAGGAAAGTATTATTAAACGCAAAACAGGAGCTAATACTTGTACGAGATAACACTGATAATAATGCTATTATAACTACCGATCCAAATGAAATACCAAAAATTACTTGTCACAAACTAACTTGGAATATACCACATATTTCAGTAGCAATCCCTCAAGAATTGTCACTAACAAAAATTTAGAAATTGGGAATTAGTTGAATATCCGGAACTGTTGAAAACATCTAGACACAATTGGCCTGTTAAGACATCTACTAGGGTTGAAACTCCTCGTCATGTTATAGTTGCATTCCAGCAGGAGAAGAGAGATTCGAAAATAGCAAATATGAGTGAATTTAATGATATAAACCTGAGAAATATTAAAGTTTTTTTGAATTCTGAAATATACCCCTATAATGATCTTCTCCTAGACATAAGTAATAATAAAAATGCTATATTGTATGAAATGTATTCCCAATTTCGATCTTCTTACTATGCAAAAACCGAAGAACCTTTATTTGATCCAAGCGATTTTAAATCAAAAGCTCCTATTGCTTATATAAATTGCTCACATCAAAAAGAATCTTTACAAGCTGGACCTGTAGTAATGAGAGAAGAATTTGAACTAAACAAAGATTTGGAAAAAGATACTTCAGCGTATTGTTTAATTTTACATGATAAAGTTTTCACTTACAACCCACTCACAAAACTTGTTAAACAACTTTAATTTTCGAGGTATTCTGAATGTTAAATTCAGGTATAATTTCCATCCCCACCCCTTTTGCATTGCTACATTTATTTAACATTTCAACAAATATTTCTTAGTTATATAAAAACATTTAAATATAGAGCTACTCTAAGCAGTTTTTAAACATAAAATAATGACATTACAATATGCTCAGAAAATGGACATTTTTACTAAAAATTTAGAAGAACTGAAAAAACGTATAGAATCATATTCAAATAAAAACTTTGTGTTTAAGAAAATGAGCTTAGTTTTGGATATTCAGGCGTAAAGATGAAAAGAATAGGTTTCTACCTAAGGAATTGGCTGCCTATGATGGAGAAGAAAATAGTCATTATGTTTTCAAACAACCCTTTTCCTTGAATTCTCTTTCTCCTGAAGCTCACAAGCAAGCTGTCTGGTTCATGAAAAATTACCACTGCATTAATTGGAATATCGGTTATACCCCACTTCACCACTTTTCCTCAATTGTTAAAAAATTGACTGAAGAGGCACAATTTGTTTATGTTAATGGAAACGAAAAAGCAGATTACATAAAAAAATATTCCAGCAAACCAGTAATTGAATTAGATGAAAAACCAATTTTAATTTCTTCAACACCTAAATGTTTTTATCATTCAAAGTCACCATCTATGTGTGCGCTTTCGAATGTATTTTATATGTATAATAATTTTTTTATGAATGAATAAAAAAGAAAATAATTTTAATAAACCTTGTTTTATTAAATCATTTGGTTTCCTAATATACACATACGTTCTTATAATGTAATTTTAACATATTGAGTTCTAATACAAACTTTACTCTGTCTTTGGTTTTTAACAACTCGCTGCACACTTGAACAACCTTTTTACAATACTCAGCATGTTGCATATAGTTCTCATACCACAATAGCTTCAAAGTCGTTACCCGCAAGAGCATAAAACCGCGAACAAGCTTCGGACATAAGAAAGTTTTCATACATTTCTATTGCAAAGTCCTACATTTTACACTTGCACTTCTACTTGAAGTTCTCCCAATTCTTCCTCTGCTAATTTTATCACATCTAATACGGATGGATCTTCTATATATTTCTTCAAACTAACCACTTCAACAAAAAATCCTAATTGTTTCAGTTGAACTACAAACTGCAATACATTGAAATTTTCGAAGTATTGAGCACAAGCGGCCGCACCCTTCGAATAATGATTTGCAAACTCACAATAAAAGTCAACATATTCTGGTCTGCTATGCATAGCATTATAATAATTATCTGAAGTTAATTGGCTAAATTCTTCATGTAACTTTTTCACAGCCTCATCAATAACTGTTAATGTATATAACTGACAGTGACTGAATGATCGTAAGTATCAATGTTTCTTATAAACAGAAAATTCCCTCTTATTACAACATTGATGTTCAGGGAATGATATAAACTACTTCATTATCTTCATCATTATTATCACCATCTAGAATAGTTTCAAAAATATCTACAATTGATTTAGTTTCTTTCACAATAGCTCTTTTTTGATTAGTATATTTTATATTAATGTAATCACAATGACTTCTACACAATGGACAAACATCTTTCGTTTTTAACCATTCTGTTAAGCAATCTAAACAAAATTTGTGTTCTCACCAATTTGGTGTGCAAATGTTTTCTTTTTCCAAAGGATTGAAACAAATAGGGCATTCCTCTTTTAAATGCACTTCACTTTTTTTCTTTTTGAACTAACTGTTTTCGAACTAACTATTTCTGAATTGACTCTCTTGAGTACTCGATTTCTTAATTTGAGTTCTTCCATAGAAAACTAAACTGTGAAATGAAGAAACATACAGAACTGCTGGTTTTATTATGTTTATTTACGAGAGAAGGGGAAAAGTCAGGGTCAGGGGCAAGGTCAACATATGAGAACTTATTTCATGATGAGAGTGCCTCCTCCTCATATCCCAAAGAGAGTTCTTCTTTGCGATATAACGCAAGGTCAACATATGAGAACTTATTTCATTATAAGACCGAAACCTCATGAGGAGGCCTTACTCTCTTACACTATTGCCTCACCTCCTCTCCCAGTTTCTCTCAAAAATACACTACTTTTAACTAATTTTTTTAAAAGTTTTTGTCAATTATTTCATTTTTTTTTCGTGGCTAAACGTTGATGCCTCGCCGTCTATATGCACTAAATTAAGATGGATGGACGGTGAGGCATTGATCTAATGCCACATTTTTTGCGCGTTTACACCTGTAGATTTACATTCATTCGGGCCAATGCATTTGTGCTGCAGCGGCAATTGCTAAGTTGTTGCAGTAAGTACAGAGCAAAATGCCCAGAACAAAATGGAACTGCATTTCATGCAAAAATATTACTGCGTTCATCGCTTTTTTACAGGGCATCGAGCAGAAAAATTATAATATCATAATATTGGTTATTTTTGTTATGTTATGTTAAACCCATTTATTTAGATGTTTTTATACTATGTCTCGTTTGTAAAAAGACGTTGAGCTTTACATTTTGCTTGATAATAATATTATTTAAACCACAATAAAACAAACTACTAATATAATCCAGGATTTGTCTCTTATTTTCAAGTCCGGCTAAACTTTTCTATTACTATAGACGGCTAAGAGCGAGCTCTTGTATTCGTAGCATTACAGCGAGGCGTACCGTGAAACCACGCCGTCCTTGCTAATTTTCTGACTGTGGCAATACATTGATGCCTCGCCGTCTCAAAGAGGACAAGCAGTGAGGCATTCGTTAAATGCCACACCGTACTCAACGTATTAAATTCTCATAAAATGTATACTTGTGAAAAATTTTGGAAATTAAACTTGTTTGATAAGCAGAATTTTGTATAAAGTAAAAAATTTCCTTCAACCGTCTCGTTACTAATCATGCGAGAAGTCAATGTACCTCGACCAAAGAATGTTCTTTGTGCTCCTAAAAACATCATACCTTTTTTACATGACTCTCAAGTTCACACACCTCAAAACGTATTTAATCGTCAACAAATAATACAGCCCATGCCACTCTCTTTTCTGCTAATTGACGTCCTGTTCAAGCAAATATTCTTTCAGACTTTGCAAGTCAGAACTCTTTCATAACAAATCAGTTTGAAGAGAAGTTAAACGACGTTCGCTACAATAAGTCACTTAATATAAGTGTAATTTCTCAAGGCAGTATGATGTCAAATAAGATGGTTGATTTCAGGCTGTACTTTAATGTTAATAATAGATGTTTTAAGTTGACTTGCGCCGTACTCGAAAATATAACTTGCAAACTTCCACAAGTCCCCATTGACAAAGATAAAATAAATATTCTCAGTCAGTTTAAGTTTAGTGGTCCATATTATGCTTCCCCATCAGACATCGATATGTTGATTGGTGCTGATCTCTACTATGATTTGATTTTAGGTGGCATATATAGGTTAGGCAAGAACCTCCCCGTTCTGCAAAATGCTCATTTAGGATGGGTAATTGCAGGGAACGTTCCGGTTTTTGTTTGAACAATCGTTTAACTCTTCCCAGTGTTTATAACCCTGCACGTAAAGACGTGTACGATGGTGTTTATCTGTTTGTTCAATCCTTTGAACAAAATTATCTTAATAATCTATTAACGCGCTTGTTCCTATGGGTGTTTTAAATTTCTTTGCGTATTTGGTTTCTGCTTGTCTCGTAATAAACCTAAGGGGGTGTTGCCGTCGTTCATTTTATACTTAAAAAAGTATTCTCTTGTTTGTGTTCTCTAAAATATAATGTATTTATCGATTGGAATTCTTACTCTCTCTTTCTCCTTAATGAAGATGAGATCTTCATGACGGGGAATATGCTGAGGAAACACACCAACAAGTTTTACCTTACAAATATTTGGGTTTTCTCTCCACTATCGTTTTGAATTGGTTATATAGAGCCTCTTCGGCTCTGGCTCCAGGATGTAAACAGCACAAGTGCTTGTTTAGTGACCCTAATGAAGCTGAAATATCTAGACAACTTGAAAGGTAGTTAAGCTGAGAGAATTGCGGAATAAGCAAAGTAACAAGGTATTGAGTGTAAACGGAGAAGCAATTAGTTTAATTAAAGGAAAGTTTTATGAAATTCAGTAAAGAAAGGGGTTCGTGTTAATTAAATATAATCAAGATTTTTTGTTAGATATTTACTAATAATCTTTAGTTTTATGTGTGAGAGGATAAATACAAGAAAATAGTTAGAAAACCCTCTTATTTATTGTTCATATTTTATGAAAATTGAGTCCTGCGTTATTAAAGTACCTAACGTCTTTAAATAAAAATATATCACATGTTTCAATTTACACCCTATGAATGAAATCCCACCTACCTATTTTAATACAGTTCGCAAACTAAAGTGGTTAATCAAAAAGTTAATTACCATCGCCTCCATTGTGGTCACAAACAATTTAATAATCAATTGTTTATAACGACCAACTTGCCACGTGGAGGTAGGTTACTCATAGCTTAAAAAAACTTTTATAGGCAGTCTCCAGAACACTGATACTGGTTAGGGCCGCAATACATTAACGTCTCAGAAATAGCATAAAATAACAACCCTAATTATTTCAACCAGTCCATGAGGCACCTCGGTCGCCACCAGGTCTCCGGCATAAAAGAAAGCCCGGATCTCTAACCGAACAAATTTCAACACCTTCATTTCCGAAGAACTTCTGCCAACCTAACATATTTGAAATAGCGAGCCCAAGCGCATGACGAAGCATCTAACGTCATAGCTCGGTTAATCGAACTTCTGCTCTAGACCATATTCGTCAAGCAACAAATAAATATGCTTTAAAAATCTGCAGTGAATAGTTCCCTGGGAACGTCGATTTGAGAGATAGATGGGTTCTCTCAAAATCAAAACTGTCAAAATCATATGTTCCTAACACTCATTAAATGAAAACACCAAATCTCCTCGAAAGGCGAAGAAACAAAAAAAAATAATATAGCTAAACACCATTAGACAAATGAATTACAACATACATGTTTGCTTTTTCCTTGGCTGTAGTCGCCGTGATGCCACGTGCCAAGTGTGTAAAGTGACCCTTCTTTTATGAATGGGAATATCCGATGAATAAAAAGGGTACTCTACACATGAGTATCACACAAAATTTTTTCTTGCCAAAAAATATGAAAAAATAAAAATATTATTAACTTACTTTAAGCACTAGTGCGTACAAAAATTACTTTACGCACTAGTGTGTAAAATAAATTATTTTGCCCACTGGACCAAATGTCAAAAAAATCGTCAGATTTACTTAACGAACTAGTGCTTGAAGTAATTTATTTGACGCACCGCATAAAAAAGGTATATTTTACGAATCATTGCAATTTAACACTAACTAATTTTGACTGATAAACCCGGCAGTATATTCTACAATATCACAAAAATATGTGCAGTTTATAATGGTATCATATTTTTTAATAAATGAATCCTGTTCCACATCTGAAAATTATATCTGCTCATATGCAGAACAGCAGTAAAACTTTGATTTGTGTTTGATCTGTTTTTTATTTTTAAAATTGAGATGTTGTCCTGGGCTAAGCAATAAGCACTCTCTGATGAAGCTATATCGTTGTGTATAAGAAGTCTAAATGCCATGCTGTAGGGTTGTTTGAAAACCCTCCCCTTGGACGAATGGCTGAAAAAAATTTGTTTAGCTAATCCTGTCTTAGTTTGTATGTTAACAAAAATGTCAATATATCATCCTCTTGCAAATAAATTCCTAACACTAAATAAACATACAGCTAGCCCTAAAAAACCAGTTTTCTATCGGTTCCTATTATTTTGTTTTCTTTGATATCTCTTAGTGAGCATAAATATTCTTGATTAGAATATTCTAGAGCATCAGCAACACTAGCACTAAAGGTCTGATCGGCAAGTTTAACCTTTATTTTTTGTTAAAAATAATTGATGTGTTTAGCTCAGTCTTGTAGCACAATGAAGCCCTGATTACCCCTGTAATATCACCAATTCTTTGAAAAAATTACATTTGATGCTATTACCATTACCATCAAAAAATATGCCCAAATCATTTAAAGTATTTCGTCTTAGTTTGATCATGTGGCATGCGTCTAAAAACACATGTAGTTTTTCATTATTAGTTGGGTTTCAAAAATATGGCTTTATGTCAGGAGAACTAAGTTTCGCTCCTAACAAAGTCCATTGAAATGTTGGAGGCGCACCCATCAAAAGTAATAATTTTAACCAGCACCCCAGTTATTTCCATCTGAAGAAACGACGCTTTTATTAGCATGGCACTTTCCTCAGCTGATAAGGTATCAATTAAAAAGTATCTAATGGGAACTTTTCATCTAGTGTTATAGCCTACAAGCATTATAACTAATACATTTTTTGCTTCTGGCAATTGGTCGCTGCCCTGCATGCCAGTTCCATAGTCAACTTAGCCAACATTTCTCTACCCGTCCAATGGATATGCTGACGAATTGACATTTTATCTATTCTATCATAAGTCCTGCGACAAGTTGTTTGTTTGCCTTTTCCTTTTTCGATACCAACTTTATGTTTAACAGCTCAGAAGCATGCAGAAGCATGCACTAAACCCAGGAGTACCGTCTACAGCGGAATACCATTTTGATAATGTTCTAGGATAAGGAAGGGAATTTTTGTCAAACAGTTTTCTAACATACTGATATGCAGAAGAAGAATATGCATCTTAGTTGAGGGCTATATTATTCCATTTTGAAGCTGCCCAAAGAGTGTGGCTTTTTGCACTTGAGGAATACTTTCCTAGAAAGATCAAAATAAACTTTGCTTAAAATATGGAAGAACAAAAATAAACTTTACATTATTTAAAACCTATTAAGCAGATGATATTTATTATCATCTAGTGGATAAGCCTATATAGGTATTAAAGACTACATACCTATATTACATACAAATGAAGCAAACAACAGACTACTAAGTATCTACAAACAAAATAAATTAAAAAAAATCATCAACGTTTAATGCCACTGGCGTACCCCGAAGAGTGTCTTCGGGGAGCTAATGCATAGGTAATCCAATTTTTAGAGAAAACTCGCCGGTATATAGACGGTTTTCGGAAAAAAGTAAGAGCTTTGGGGGGCTATAGTCCCAAAGCCCCCCCATGAGTACGCCCTTGAATGCAAAAGAAATATAAGAACTTATTAACTATTTAGATACCTTTGACACCAACAACTGCTGTGAAGAATTTTTAACATTGAAAATGTTTTTGTTATCCTAGTATGGAACATTAAATCGCGAAAAAGTGCATGCTACATTTGCCACATGACGTCATACGCGTGAGAGATCGTATTAGTTTGTTTATGCGAACGGGATCGGTTCAAATGACAAAAATACATTAAAACCAACTAAAACAAACCAAAAGTTGATTAAACGACTAACCCAAACTGACCAAAAGTAACTAAAGGCACCAAAGAGGGTTAGAATGTATCGGAGCAGATTAAAAAAATAAAAGTAAGATGAAACTAATTAAAAAAAACTTTGGCGACTAACCAAAACTAACCAAAAACATTAAAATTGGTTATACCGATACGTTTCAAATTACTAAAATAAACTGGAACTATCTCAAACTAACCGAAAGTTGATTGAGCGACTAACCAAAAGTAACCAAAAGACTAAAGAGGGCTAAAACGTATCGAAACAGATTAAACATATTAAAATACGTTTAAACTAACCGAACCGGACCGATTTTGGCCACTAACAAAAACTAACCAAAAACCTTAAATTTGATTATAATGTATCGGAGCCGGTTCAAATGACTAAATTAAATTAAACAAAAAGGGCTAAAGCGTATCGGAACAGATTAAAAAATTTAAGTAAATTAAAATTAACCCAAATTAACCGAATTTTGGCGACTAACTAAAATAAACGAAAAACATTAAAATTGGTTATAATGTACCAGAACCGGTTCAAAAGACTAAAATAAAAGACTAACTGAAATAAACCCAAAGTTGATTGAACTACTAGCCATAACTAACCAAGAGTAACAAAAAGCACCAAAAAAGGCTAAACCGTATCGTAACAGATTAAAAATATTAAAGTAATTTAAAACCAACCACCAACCAAATTGGTTATAACATATCGGAACCAGTTCAAATGACTAAAATAAAATAAAACTAACTGAAATTAATCGAAATTTGATTGAACGACTAACCAAAAGAAACCAAACGCATCGTTAAAAATAACCGAAATTAACCGAATTTCGGCGACAAAATTAATAAAAACGCTAAAGTTACCAAAAGTAACCAAAAGCGCCAAAACGGGCAAAAATGTATCGGAATAGGTTACACAAATTAAAGTAAGTTAAAACTAACCAAAACGAACCGGATTTTAGCGACTAACCAAAACTAGCCAAAAACATTAAATTTGATTATAGAGTATCGGCATAGCCTAAATAAAACTATAGCCGCGACACTCGGCTCGTTTAGTGGGGTACGGAATCAAATTTTCTCCGTGAAGCTCAGTGAAGGGAGGACACCACGCAGTTTGAACTCGATGCCAATCATACGCGCTTACCTGGGCCGGAGTGCAATAAATTTTCATAGGAATTAAAATAGAAAAAGATTCGTTGTTTGGGTAAATAGACGTTATGCGTATATATTGTTTTGTTTGTATGTTATATAAATAAGTTAATGTTTATGTGTTAAAATGGGAAAAGAACGGCATAATTAAGCAGCTAGTTAGTTTGTTTATTTAAACTTAAATTTGATCATAAGGTATCGGAATCGGTTCAAATGACAAAAATAAACTGGAACTAACTGAAACCAACCGAAAGTTAATTGAACGACTGACCAAAGCTAGCCAAAAGTAACCATAAGCGCCAAAACAAGCTAAAACGTACCTATCGTAATAGGTTACAAAAATTAAAGTAAGTTAAAACTAACCAAAACGAAAGGAATATAAGCGACTAACCAAAAATATTAAATTTGCTTATAACGTATAGGAACCGATTCAAATGACTAAAATAAATTGGAATTAACTGAAAGTAACCGAAAGTTGATTGAATGACAAAACAAAAGTAACTAATAGTACAAAAACGGACTAAAACGTATCGGAACAGATTAAAAATGTTAAAATAAATTAAAACTAACCCAAATTAACCGCATGTAAGCAAAGACATTAAAATTGGTTATAACGTATCGGAACCGGTTCCAATGACTAAAATGAATTAAAACTAACTGAAATTAACCGAAAGTTGATTGAACGAAAGTAAGTTAAAACTAACCCAAATTAGCCGAATTTTGGCGACTAACCGAAAGTAATCAAAAACTTTAAAATTGGTTATAACGTATCGGAACCGGTTCATATGATTTAAATAAATTAAAACTAACTGAAATTAACCGAAAGTCGATTGAACGACTAGCCAAAAGTAACCAAAAGCACCAAAAGGGCTAAAACATATCGTAACAGATTAAAATTATTAAAGTAAGTTGAAATTAACCCAAATTAACCGAATTTTGGCGAATAAACTAAATTAATTAAAAACATTTAAATTGATTATAACGTATCCGAACTGATTCAAATTACTAAACTAAATTAAAACTAACTGAAATTAACCTAAAGTCGATTGAACGACTAACCAAAACTAACCAATAGCATCAAAAAGGCTAAAACGTATCGTAACAGATTAAAAATATTAAAGTAAGTTGAAACTAACCAAAATTAAGCGAATTTTGACGACTAACTTGGATTAAATCAATAACTAAAATAAACTGAAAGTAACCAAAATTTGATTGAAAGACTAACCAAAACAAACCAAATGTAACTAAAAGTACCATAACGGGCTAAAACGTATCGGAATAGCTTAAAAATAATATTAAGTAAGTTAAAACTAACCCAGATCAATTCCATTTTGACGACTATCCTAAACACTGAAATTGGTAATAACGTATCGGAACCGAAAGTAATCGATAGTTGATTGAACGACCCAGTTTTGGCGGCTAACCAAAAATATTAAAATTGGTTATAATGTATCGGAACCGGGTTCAAATGACTAAAATAAATTAAAACTAAACGAAAGCTGATTGAACTAACCCAAACTAACTAAAAGCACCAAAATGGACTAAAACGTATCATAAATTACAAAATTTAAAGTGCTCAAAAATAATCGAAAATTAATAATATGGAAACATTCATAAAATATATACGAAGGATACAGGGGAAAAACGATCTAAGCGCCATTTCCATAGGAAACTTTTATTATTGATTTCACAGAAAATTTTATTCTTGATAAAAGTTGGTGCTTGGAAAAAAACTAATTTTGACAATGTTAAATTAAGACTAAGTATTCCAGGGTACTTAAAAAATACAAAAATGGTGGTTAAAAAAACAAAAACCTAGGAATATCGGAAAAGCTTCTACAGGAAAAATAAAGCTCCTATTAATGTAAAAATAAAACTCAAATACCATTTTTTCCAAAAGTGTATCGTTGCTGAAAAAAATAAGGACAAAATTAAGAAAAAGCGCGTTTTTTCAGTAATTGAAATGGATTTTCTCCGCAATGGTGCGGTGCACTTTTGGAAAAAATGGTATTTGACTTTTATTTTTATCTTAATACGAGCTTTATTTTTCTGTAGAAGGTTTTCCGATATACCAAAGTTTTTGATTTTTTTAACCATAATTTTTGTGTTTATTGAGTACTCTGTATAACTTATCTTTAATTTAGCATTGTCAAAATTAGTTTTTTTTCAAACACCAACTTTTATCAAGAATAAAATTTTCTGTGAAGTCAATAATAAAAAAGTTTCCTATGGAAATGGCGCTTTGATCATTTTTCCCCTGTACCCTTCATATGTATACACATTTTATAGAAATAACATGTTTTTAATTTTTTTATTAATCTTACAACCATTTCATCATTTAGCCATGTTGATTTCAGTTTGACAATACAATTGAATTATATTTCAATATAAAAGGCCTCAAAAGAGCGGGACATATTTTCCGATTTTCGAATTCTTCTAAAAATTCTAGATAAATTTCATGTAGCATGTCGAATAGCCTCCTTTCCATTTAAAGGATTTGATCTGTTTAACTTAGCGCGAAACGATTTGCATCTTAGTTATTTAGTAATTATCTAGATATACGAAATTTTCGGTTTGGTGGGGAGTATTTTCCAGGTTGTGCTTATGTGGAAGATAAGAAAGTGCAAAACATTTCGTTTGGCAATAAACAGTTCGTATTCTACCATAAAGGCGTAAGTCTTAAAAACATTGTTTTTGCTGGTTGTTTTTCGCAAAAGTCGATCCACATATATCCATTATTTCAGATTTGATCAGCACCTTGATATCATTTTGATTCGTTGTACCTTTTTTTGTTTTAAAGATACCAAGGTAAACAAAAAAGCAAAATGTAGGGTTGGTAGCCAAGTTTTTTCTAGATTACATATAAAACAAACACCAATAATTTCCTGACATAAAAGCCTACTTTATATATTTTTTAAATAGAACACCCTGTATATTACTACATTTTTGGATTCTCTAGTAAAATCAAAATACATGTCGTGTATAATATCCTATACCTATCTTTAGCTGTTTACGAAATATTGACAGTTGAAAGTCGGGCATTTTGACAGGCTCTAAACCGCACGAGATCAAAGAAAACGGTTTGCACATCTCTATCTTAGGTTTTCATAAGCTATCGAATGACAGTGGCTTTCAATTTAACCGGAGGTTTAAAAGTTCCGGTCAATTTTATTCGCGAGTTAAATTCAAAGTTACTGTCATTTGATAGCTCATGAAAACCTAAGACAGGAATATGCAAACCGTTTTCTTTGCTCTCATGCGGTTTAGATTTCAAAGTCTATCAAAATGTCAAAATGCACGACTTTCAACTGTCAATATTTCGTAAACACCTAAAGAAAGATAGGTATAAGATATTATACACGAAATGTGTTTAGGCTTCTCTAGAGACTCCAAAAATGTAGTAATATACAGGGTCTTCCATTTAAAAAATATAGAGTAGGATGATATGTCAGAAAATCGTTAGTGTTTTATTTTATATGTAACGTAGAAAAAAATTTGGCTACCAACCCTACATTTTGCTTTTTTGTTTAACTTGATATCTTTAAAAACAAAAAAGTTACAGCGAATCAAAATGTTAACAAGATAAATTGAACAGGTTGCTCTGATTTACCGTAATTGTGCACTTCATGCATAACCTAGTTCGTGAACTATAGCCAGATCAAAAATTTACTTTCATTTCACCATCTTGACAATATTTTTATCTAGCGAATAAAATGAAAAAGCTGTTACGAAAAAATATGCAAAATCGTACATAATACGTTTATAAAATTGTGCAGGTTGCTAAGAATCTATATAAAACAACATTATGTAATATAAGATCTTTTTTTAGCTTAGAAGAGAACAACTAGATAAATCAAAATTTTCAAAATTATTATTGCAGATCTTCACAAGTTCGTCTAAAACCATAACTACTTGTGCAAAATAAAATCTCATATAAAAAAACTTTTGTTGTGTATAGATCTTGTTGATATTTAAAGATTAACTTGGAGCTTATATTCTATTATAGTTATATTCAGCATTCAAAAATGCTGTACTTACTACGAGTAATCTACATTCGCCATTCTTAATTTCACTTCAAAAGACATTTTTAACTATTTCTTTCAGATGTAATGTTTAAATAAATATCCGGCTCTCTTTATGCAGCTTTTTGACCAAAAAAATGGTTATTCTCTACTCGAAATAAACAGTATTTTATAAATCATATATTTTGTGATGAAAGTTTAAATAAAATAATAGGGGAGAGTGACAATTTTAGTACATAACGTCCCAAAAAATTTTAGTATGGCTCACTTCACTAATGATTGCCGGGGGGGTTGACGTCAAGTTAGATTTATTTATTTCCTCCCCACTACATAGTGATAAAGTTGGTCCTCGCTTCTCAAAGGTGCCGCGCTTAAGTGTCGCAGCTATAGTTTTCTTTAGGCTATGGTATCGGAGCCAGTTAAAATGAGTACTTCTTTGGTTTTATGAGAGTGATTTTTCAATTTTCCGCGTCACGATACGGAAACTCTCGTGAAGATCACGACACGGTTTATGAAAAATTGATTATAACGTTTCGGAATCGGCTCAAATAAGTAAAATAAGTTGAGACTAAATGAAACTAACCGAAAGCTGATTGGACGAAGTACCAAAATGAACCAAATCTATTAAAATTTATTATCTTATCGGAACCGGTTCAAATGACTAAAATAAGTTGAGACCAAGTGAAGCTAACCGAAAGTTGATTCGACGACTTACCAAAACTTGCCAAATCTATTAAAATTGTTTATAACGTATCGTAACCGATTCAAATGACTAAAATAAGTAGATACTAAGTGAACCTAACCGAAAGTTGATTGGACGAATAACCAAAACTAACCAAATCTATTAAAGTTGATTATAACGTATTCCGGTTCAAGTAACTAAAATAAGTTGAGACTAAGTGAAACTAACCAAAAGTTGATTCGATGACTAACCAGAACTAACCAAATATATTCAAATTGATTATAACATATTGTAACCGGTTCAAATAACTAAAATAAGTTGATACTAAGTCAAACTAACCCAAAAGTTGAATGGACGACTAACCAAAACACCCCAAATCTATTAAAATTCATTATAACGTATCGGAACAAATGACTAAAATAAGTTGAGACTAAACGAAAGTTGATTGGACGACTAACCAAAACTAACTAAATCTATTAAAATTAAATATAACGTACCGGAACCGTTTCTTATGACTAAAACACGTTGAGACTAAGTGAAACTAACCGAGAGTTGATTGGACGACTAAGCATAACTAACCAAATCAATTAAAATTGATTATAACATATCGGAACCGACTGAAATGACTAAAATAAGTTGATACTAAGTTAAACTAACCGCGTTAGATCGGGGATTGAGGTACGAATCGAATGCATTTTTTTTTTGTTTTTACAGCCACACCTAATATTATAAATAGTAAAAACGAACGAAACTTGAAGTAATATGTATATATGTGGTATATTTTGGTAAACTAAACTTACGTAATCTGCCAAAAGTAAATTTTTACATTAAATTGTGTTAGGGGTGGGTGAAGGTGACTTTTAAGTTCTCACGACAGACTAGTCGTGTTGCATATCGTTAGATCGGGGAATGAGAGTCGAATCGAATGCAAATGTTATTTTGCTTTTTACAAATACCCTTAACGTTATAAATTGTAAAAAAGAAAGAAACTCGAAGTAATATGCATCTATGTGGTATATTTTGTAAACTAAACTTACGCAATCTAATCTGATCTAACCCAAATTAACCCAAACTTACTTTCAACACAATTATGAGTTATCTCAGATCTGAAATTTTATAAGCGTTGCATTCTGCTTCGGCATTTTCAATGTCTCCCCCGGTTGGATCTTTGTAAAGAGCTGTGAATTTTTTCTTTTTTCATCAATTCATCCATCAATAAATTTAAGCTTTTTATCTTCCGCTTTTGTCTTTTGGTCACACACTGATAATACCTATTAAGTTTCCTAGGCTTTGCAATAGTCTCATGTGCCGCCTTCTAAAATATTTTTCCCTTAACCTCAACATTTAAGTCGTGTCTATTAAAGTCTCCAAAGAAAACTGGATCTCTTCGTCTTCTAGAAAAAGATCAAGTTTTAAACATTATTAAAGGCATCCATATTTCAAACTAATTGCATATTCTTGAGTATGCAAATTTTATTGAAAAAAGATAAATAAATAGCACTAAAATTAATGTTTACTGTACCTTTCGCTGAATTCCTTTTAAGGAGATGTAGAAGTGGTTTGCTCACTCGTTTGCTCATTATCTACATCCATGTATTCAACAACAGGATCATTTGCGTACACGCCAAATACGACCTCAGTATTTGTGCCTGACGTACCAGCACTAACATTCTCAGTGGTATTAAGATGTTCTGCAATTAACATTATTAATAGATGGTTTAGTACCTATTCGAAATTAAGTGACAACCTGTTTCTGTTATCTTCCATTTTAAGGATCTCCTTACTACCATCTTTTTCTGTAAATGTACAGGAAAAAACAGAAGCACTGATGTTTTCTTCAAAATTCTGCTTCCATGTAACAGGGTTATCCAACGAGGACCAGCAAGTCGATTTTTTGACTTTCCCTGTAGTTTTATAAAAAAACTGAAATAGCCATCTTATGTAATTCTCTCGCGCGAATTCGGATATGTTCGGCAAAAAACAATTGAACATCAAATAAAAGTGCTAGGGGTCACTTTGATATTTTTTTGAATGGGATGCCATATTTTTAATGTGTTTATCCGATTTCTCATATAAATTTTGATCTAAAATGATGGATTTTTAATTCAAAAACGCCTTTTTTCTTCATAGACCTGATAGATGGATACCCGTTTCACCTGTTCAACCTTTAACCTGCTTTAAAGCGGCCGTCAGCCAGACCAAATAATCAACTTTCAAAATTCTACACTATATTTTCCACGAATTAGTTACAAATAATGGTAGTTTTTTGCAAATCTATTATTGTTTACGTATAAAAACAGTATGACATATTAGAAAAAAACTATAAACTAACTTAATAACTTAATAACTTTAATCTCAATAATATAATTGTTCGATGTTTCCTCCATTATTTTCAAAACACGACCGATGCCCCCTTTTCAGTCTCTCCAAGGAATCTCTTACAATATTTTGGTCCTGGTTAAGTCTATTAATTTCATTTATAATTTTTTGCTGAATATCCTCGAGACTAAACTACATTTTTTAAATGACCCCATAAAAATTTATCCATTGGCTTGATATCGAGGCTTTTGGTGGCCAATGAATTGTCCCGTTACGGCCAATCCACTGATTGTAATGCTCATTTAAGTATGTTACCACTTCTCGAACTGCATGAGGCGGAGCACCATCCTGCTGCCAAATGATATTGTTGTATACTTGCAATGGCAATATTTCCAAGAAATCCTCGATATCGTTTTGAAGAAACTGGAGGTATCTTTGGCCTGTTAAAGAGCCACGATAAAATAGTGGTCCAATGATTCGATTTTCTAACATCCCACACCAAGCATTTAAGTGAGCTTCTACCTTGAAACTTTATCACTTCATATCTATGAGGGTTAACCGCTGCCCAGTATCTTGTATTTTTCCGATTATATACCCCCGATGTTGTAAATGACGCTTCGTCAGTCCATAGAATTTTATTATATAAATTATAATCTTCGTCTTGCTCTCTCATCAGCATTGAAGCAACAAATCGAAATCGAATGATGTTGTGTTAAGTATTGAACGGGAATGATGCAATATGGTTTTAGACCACATTTTTTAAAAGTTCTGTGAACTGTTCCATAGCTTACTCACCGGAGTCCTGGACCATACCTTACTTCTCGTACCGCTTGCGGAATAGAACTCTTCGGATTTATAGTAAAATATTGAACAATGGCTCGATTCCTTCTATTCTGTCTTTTCATCTTTCTTGGCTTATCTTTCAATGTCTTGCTTTCTTCAAATAGGGTCTTAATTCTGAAAATTGTATCTTCTGAAATGTGTCTCTGGAAACTATCAAAAAATGTTCTTTGTGTTTGTCGAGCATTCTCTCCACTTTTGTAATATAATTTTAATACACTTAGTCGTTCTTCTAAAGAATATTTCATTATTTGTAACTAATTCGTGAAAATTATAGTATAGAAATTTGAAAGTTGATTATTTGGTCTGACTGACGGCCGCTTTAAAGCAGGTGAACAGGTGAAACGGGTATCCATCTATCAGGTATTAATCGTACGGTAGACGAACATTTTCGGAATTTAAAACTGAAGAAAAAACGCATAATTGAATTAAAAATCTACCATTTTAGATCAAAATTTATATGAGAAATCGGATAAGCACATTAGAAATATGGCATCCCATTAAAAAAAAAAAGTATCAAAGTGACCCCTAGCACTTTTATTTGAGGTTCAATTGTTTTTTGCTAAACATATCCGAATTCGCGGGAGAAAATTACATAAGGTGGCTATTTCAGTTTTTTTTATAAAAGTACAGGGAAAGTCAAAAAATCGCCTTATCTAGTCCTCGTTGGATAACCCTGTACATTGACCTCAAAATCGTCTTTGCTAAAGTGGTTTTCACATATAACTGCTCTATCACTTGGATTTCCCTGCTTATAGCTACTAACCACTGTTTTCCCAGGACAGGATCCTTAGGTATACTAAAATAACGATGTTTTAGCATTTTTAACCATAAGTCTTTCTTCCCTACTAAAACTTACTTTAAGGCAAAAATGTCACTAAAACCATCGAAAATGTTCCACAACGCAACAAAACATACGTATATTTAATGGAGTGTGGTGGCATTGGCATCTGAATTTGCCTAGGTTAGTTCTATCCTTCTCGTTCCGTCTCTCTTGCACTGCACCGGAGGCAATGCAAAACAATTACGGCTGGTCCACTCTTTGTTACGTTTGTGTCAAACAAAATGTTAAGTTTTTATTAACTTTTAGATCGAAGGTAAGCTTGTGAGCAATTTTCCGAGTGATTAAAAGAGAGTTCAAACATCAAAATCTACGCAGACAATGGCCAGCAAATTGAATTGGACAACCCGAGCCTTTAAAAGATGTTACCGTAACTAATCGAACACCTGCTACTCAGAAAGAGACAAAAATCCGACCTCTTGTTATTATCATATCATAATGTACTAACCAAAAACACTGAGTATATCATACACAGACATAAATTTAAATATAGAAAGTATATTCAGTAACTTCCAAGGCAAAAGAAGGTAATGTATTTTTTATTACGCATGCATCATAATCAACGATTATCGCACGCTGCAGCGTGCTTAAAATGATGTTTATGATGCGCCTACTTTTTTAAAGGTTGCTATAGAAATATTTGATCATGTCAAATGTGACAGATTAATATATTCGTCAATATATCCCTTAAGTTTAATATTTAAAACATTTTTGAGATTATGATGCATTCGTAATAAAAAATAGCGTATGATATACGTGTATAAAAGGCCTTTAAAGCCCTTGCGACTTACAAAACACTCCGCTGCGCGTCGTGTTTTGAAATATGTCGCGCGTGCTTTAAAGGCCCTCTTATACACTTATATCATAATATACTATTATGCACTGTAAATATATTAAAAATATAATAAATATAAACTGAGCAAAGCTGTAGCATTTGTTTATGCCGGAATTTGAAAATACTACACTACCCTCTTCCGAAAAAAAGACTAGCTTAAATGATAGGCTATTCAAAAAAGAATATAAAGGGGTTGCTTAACTCATAACAAAATTACCATTATTGAGATTTATATCCTATGTAGTTGCATTCTGAATTATTTTTGACTCTTGGTAACTTCGTGCATCACCCGCTTTATAGAAAGCAAAATAGAGAAAGGTCAAAATCAGTTAGGTCACAAAATAAGTTTAATTACAAATAGGTAAGGTTCATTCAAATATAATCAGTAGCCAAGGATATATCGCAGTAAAACAATCAATGCAACATAATTGTTACAATGAATAGTTTCTGCGGTAGGATCCCTGTGAAGCATCGTTGAATAATAATACTAGGGATAATTAGTACACTGCTTTTAGATGTTTCAAAATAATTTAATGAGATATTTTTCTCGACATATGTTTCGGCTTGATGAGGCTTTTATCAAGAGTAGTTGTGTACTAAAATCTAAATTGTTATACCCTACTACTAAACCGCCTGACGGTATTTTGTTTTTATTACACTCTCAATTATGCAGGTGTTTAAAGAGCAGGTCATTTGGTCGTTCGTATTTAAAACGTTTGTTTTTGTGACTTGGATTTCTAGGTACTCCAAAAGGTTCAGCCTTTTGCTTTTTGTTTCGGTGTAAAAGTTTGACATTATTCGTATCTATAAAATGGTTATTTTCTATACAATGTTTTGCCAAGCCAGAGTTTTTAATATTATGTAAAATCGATTTTTTCTGTTCTTTAATCCTAATATTTAAGTTTCGACCAGTTTGTCTTGTATACAGCTTCACAGTTCACACAATTTATTTTGTAAACCCCATATTTAGATTGTTTGTCAATTTTGTCTTTATTGTTTATTAGTCTTCTCCCTAGATTATTCTTATTAACCTGAATTGCTTTACAGCCAAATTTATTTAAGTTTTTTTTAAAACTTTATCCGTAATTTTCGGAATATAATTGATAAATTTATACGGCTCCTTGTGTAATTTTAATGTAGGGTTATAAAATTGTTTAGTTAAAATGTTCTTCTGTTTTTTCTTTACTAATTTGTCAATCAAAGCGATCTTATAACCGTTATTAATTGCAATCTGTTTGATAATGGATACTTCTTTTTTTGAAACTCGCCGAGTCTAGGGGAAAGCTGAAAAATCTATGAATGAAACTATGAAAAGCAGAAAGTTTTACTTGCCAAGATTGGTTAGAGTCTTTGTGAAATATTGCATCTGTTGTTGTTGGTTTTATATATCAAATTTAAGCGAATCTCTTGTCTTTGTAATCGTTATGTCCAAAAAGTTTAAAATGTTAGATTCTTTTCCATGGTAAATTGAATTATATTGTTTAGGAAATTTAAAAATGTTGAAAAGGTATCTGAGTTTCTGTTGATTTCTGTAAAGATGCAAAATATGTCATCCACATATCTACCCCAAAAAAATATATTTCTGATTAATGAATTATTGGTGTTGAATAAATGCTGTTCAAAATCAGCCATAAAAATCTCGGCAAATAAAGGTGAAATTGGAGAGCCCATTGGTAAACCATTAATTTGTTTGAATATTTCATAATTATACTGGAAATAATTTTGATCTATACATGTACGACTTATAGATTTGAGATCGCTTTTTTCTTTTACTAAATTATCAGAGGCATCTTCTATTAGTCCGTTAATAATACGTGAAAGTTCGTTTAACGGTATGGAGCTAAACAGACTCTTCACATCAAAGGAAACCAATATTGCATTATTTGGAATTTTTAAGTTTTTGACTTTATGAATTAAATCAAAGGGGTTTTTAAGTGCATACTTAGAATCGAATTTAATGAATTTTGGTAAAATATTCGTAACGAATTGGCTTAACACGTTCGCTGGCGACCAAATATTACTATAAACCCCCAGGAGCCGGAGGAGGCTTTAAAAATAAAACAACTTCTGCTAACTGAAAGTTTAATTTTTGATCAAACCAAACACAAATTCTTACTATTATGAACCGCAAGTGCCGCCGCCAAAACATGCACCTACCACCAGTGCCGACGGAATACGGATCTCTATACTCGACGCGCCGAACAGATTCACCAATCGCGGAAACAATTCGTCTTATTTTATGATTGAATCGACCCAATGTTTTGTTTTTCATTTCGATTTTTCTTATCCATAATACAAAAAATAAAAATAGAGTATGTTAATGAAAGTTCCTATGTTTGGAATCAATGGAATCATAAAATACGAAGAATTATTGTATCCATGTTTTCCGTGTTTGGTGAATCTGTTCGGCTCGTCGAGTATAATACTTTTACGTTGCAATGTAACACCTGTTGATACATCGGCACTGCCGGATAATATCAACAGGTGATACATCGGCAGCGAACGTGTTAATTTGTAACATGGATAAATAACCATATGATACTATTGGTCTGACTGGGATATTATATTATATGTAGAGAAAAATATCTCATTAAATTATTTTGAAACATCTAAAAGCAGTGTACTAATTATCCCTAGTATTATTATTATTCAACGATGTTTCACAAGGATCCTACCGCAGAAACTATTCATTGTATTAAGAACGCGAGTACGGCGTACCTAGCGGTATATTATCTACGATTACTAAAATCTAGAAAGTGTTCCAATCATATTTGGTTTTCAAAACAGTGCATCAGAAACAAAATTACACCTAAACACATGAAAATCTACTGCAAGCATAACTCCACAGAGGGCAGAAGAATGATCCCCACAGCGTACACGATTTGGCTCTAGAATAAAATAGGCTTTTGGCTCAAAAGAAGGGATAACCTTATCCAACATCAGAAACTGACCTACACTGAACTCTTGAAGAAAGAAGGATATTAATTTAATAGTGAACACACATTATAAATCTCTACTAAATAAGTTAAGGTATTTACTCTCTTTAAAAACTCTCACACCTATTGATGTAAGTATACAGCAACACAGCAATCACACTTTTTATCCAAGAATTTTGAATCTCACAGATACAGTATTTACAGACACTGAGAATAACTTATTAGAAAAAGGGCTCAAATATTCTCCACAATCCTACAACCAAAAAGATTTTGAACTTTTGGTAGTTAATACACAAATAGCAATAAATTATATTTCAAACATTTCGCAACTAAACAAATATAGCATCTCTGAAGAATTTAAATCTAATTCAAATACTCAAATGAATAAAAAATAATGTACAACCTTAAACACAATAAAAGCAAAACTAACGCAAAATAACCTAATATTAACTAAAGCTGATAAAGGAAACACGATACCTAAACTAAATTAGATTATGATACTAAAATCAAAGAACTTCTGAATAATCGATATTTCATAAAAACGCAAGACCCGACTAATAAATACCACAAACAAATTATTTCATTATTAAAAAATAACAATTCTGTACTATCTGATCTCACAAATTTTTCTCAAATTAATGAATCCATCACCCCCCCTTTTACGGCTTACCTAAACTTCATAAGGATACTATCCCAGTCACCAGTAGTATCATATGTGAATGTTCCATGTTACAAATTAAGCCAATTCGTTACGAATATTTTACAAAAATTTATTAAATTCGATTTTAAGTATGCACTTAAAAACTCCTTTGATTTCATTGATAAAGTCAAAATCTTAAAAATTCCAATAATGCAATGCTGGTTTCTTTTGATGTGAAGAGTCTGTTTAGCTCCATACCGTTAAACGAACTTTCACGTATAATAGATACCTCTGATAATTTAGTAAAAGAAAAAAGCGATCTCAAGTCTATAATTCGTACATGTATAGATCAAAATTATTTCCAGTATAATTATGAAATATTCAAAAAAATTAATGGTTTACCAATGGGCGGCTCTCCAATTTCACCTTTATTTGCCGAGATTTTTATGGCTGATTTCGAACAGCATTTATTCAACACCAACAATTCATTAATCAGAGTTATATTTTTTTGGGGTAGATATGTGGATGACATATTTTGCATCTTTGCAGGAACCAACAGAAACTTAGATACCTTTTTAACATTTTTAAATTCCCTAAACAATAGAATTCAATTTACCATGGAAAAAGAATCTAACATTTTAAACTTTTTGGACATAAAGATTACAAAGACAAGAGATTCGCTTAAATTTGATATATATATATATA
>MU183814.1:73698-85591 GCA_016904865.1 Pissodes strobi
AGACTCTAACCAATCTTGGCAAGTAAAACTTTCTGCTTTTCATAGCCTCATTCATAGAGCTTTCAGCTTTCCCCTAGACTCGGCGAGTTTCCAAAAAGAAGTATCCATTAACAAACAGATTGCAATTAATAACTGTTATAAGATCGCTTTGATTGACAAATTAATAAAGAAAAAACAGAAGAACATTTTAACTAAACAATTTTATAACCTTACATTAAAATTAGAAGAGGAGCCGTTTAAATTTATCAATTATATTCCGAAAATTTCGGATAAAGTTTCAAAAACATTAAATAAGTTTGGCTGTAAAACAATTCAGGTTAATAAGAATAATCTAGGGAGAGGACTAATAAACAATAAAGACAAAATTGACAAGCAACCTAAATCTGGTGTTTACAAAATAAATTGTGTGAACTGTGAAGCTGTATACGTAGGACAAACTGGTCGAAACTTAAATATTAGGGTTAAAGAACACAAAAAATCGATTTTACATAATATTAAAAACTCTGGCTTAGCAAAACATTGTATAGAAATTAACCATTTTATAGATACGAATAATGTCAAACTTTTACACACCGAAACAAAAAGCAAAAGGCTGAACTTTTTGGAGAACCTAGAAATCCAAAAGTCACAAAAAACAGACGTTTTAAATACGAACGACCAAATGACCTGCTCTTTAAACACCTGCATAATTGACAGTGTAATAAAAACAAATACCGTCAGGCGGTTTAGTAGGAGGGTATAACAATTTAGACATTAGTATACAAGTACTCTTGATAATGGCCATATAAAGCCGAAACATATGTACAGAAAAATATCTCATTAAATTATTTTGAGACATCTAAAAGCAGTGACTAATTATCCCTAGTATTAATAATTGTTATATCGTTAACGATATCCTAAACGTCAGAGGAATGAGTCGCTTAGAACTATAATATTACCCATACATAACGTAATAAAACTATACATGCCAATACTCAGCTTACTTAAGTACTTACGTATCCAGTAATCAGATCAAACACCATAACATAAGTCAGATTTGTTTCAACCACATTGATTTAAATCTAATCAGATCCCTGTAGCCGAACCCAAACATCATATTCAACATTGATATCACCTCAGCAGGTATACCGAAAAGAAGTTTATCACTCAAACTTGTATGTGAGTGTGCGCACCACTCATCATACTAAAATGCCCTTAATCTAAAAACAATAGGCATAAGGCAAAATCTAAAGCAATACAATTTTTTCCCAAAGAGGCAAAACAATACTCAACCAAAACTAATAAAATAGAACTCAAAACAACAGGGTTAAGAACTATAATACTACAGGTATGTCACTGAAACTAGCAATTTCCTCAATAGAACAACAGCCATCAAAGGCACCAAAAATAGCAAAATTTGTCAATTCCAGAATGACATCCAAACACCATAGTATGCGAGAGTACTAGTATAGTCAACAGCACGGGTAATAAGTTTCGAAAAGAATGTGATAAAAAAATTTGATTTCACTCAGCCCCTATCGAAACAGTTAAAGTTAAGAGTTTTTCTCCTCAGCCGTCGAACTGCATCAGCGGCAAGTCCGACTTTACTACCAGTAGCCAAATACAATAAAAGATAATAAATTGAAGCCTACTTTAAACGGAGCCAAAAACAATAGTTATTTTGTTTTTGTCTTTACTTCTAAAAAATTTCACAGGGCATCACCAAATTAAGTTAAGCAATGGTTTCAAAAGAAATTAGATACATTGAGAAATGGAAGCGATGTCCGAAATAGTCTTAACAAATCAGACTCTACGAGCATAAACTTTAAGGTCCTTAATATGCCATTTACCAGCTTTACTACCTTTAATATTTTTTAAACTATACACTAATTTGGAGATTTTTATATGTACTATAAAAAAAATACATTTACGAGCTAACTTACTGCATTGATTCGGTGCACTAGATAACACATGATTTCTACGCCATAATCATAAACATTAAAACAAAAATCTCGTTTGCGAAAATTATATGCCTGAGAGCTCCTCTGGTATGCATAACGGGATCGTTTCCTAACATCAACGAAAATATCGTTTAGACCCTGGAGGTTTGAAGCATACGAATCGCTATCACCAGGAGTTACCTCTATATCTTGATTATACTTATCAGACTCAGAACAGAATTTGCCGGTTAAGGGTGGGTGTCTATCAATAGCAAGAAAGGCTGTAGTAAGATGGGTGACTTCATGTTTAAAAGTATTAATAGCCTGTTGAATTTTTTAAATTTCATTGTACCATTTATTATGTCCCTTAACATGACTCCTAATTGCAGTTCCTGCTGTCCTACTATTTCGTTCAACAAAATTACATTGAGATGAATAAAATGTGTTATACCTGATAGAAATTTCATATTTTTGACATAGATTCTTAAAGCTTTTACTACAAAAATAAAAAAATATCTGATTTTTTAAAATATTTTCTATATGCGGAGATCTGGTATTTGGAAAACCAATCTCCAATTACTAATAACCATTTATTTCTCTTTTTCGAACTAGGAAAAGGACCCAGTAAGTCTATTGCAATACACTCGAAAGGAAGATTTACTTTTTCTCTTTTCCCATGAGTCCCATTCGAGTAGAAGCACTTTGCGCTCCACGAGCATCTCACAAACTTGAAAACGTGACCCCTCATCTTAGGCCAATAATAAAATTCTTAAACATAGTTCAACCGGTTCAAACCGAAATGACCTGATGTGGGGTGAGAATGACAATGATGAATTACTTCAGAGGTCTGGGGAGATGGGACTAAGACTTTTCTTTCCATTCTGGAAGACTAACGTTCATAGGGAGATTGTTAGGCACAAATTTGAAAACAAAATCATCTTCCACTTTTCATTGTGTTTTCTGGATTCTCAATTTTTTTTTCCCTAAGATCATTATACCAAGCCAAGGATCAATGCGGTCGATCAACATTAAAAGGGTTTATTACAAAAACGTTTCGCACATTCTCATCTGAATCAGCAAAATTAGTACAAGGAGGAACATCAGGGATAACATTGTCAACACCTTTTCTCTGCACAAGTTCAAAATTATGTTGTCGAAGACGAGGTCCTCTCCGAGCTAACTGCCCAGTTGGATTCTTAAGATTATTAAGCTTAAGAAAAGAATATCAATCTGTAATCACTTTGAACTTAGGAGCACTTTCGATACACATCCTAAATCGTTAACAAATGAGTAATTCCTCTCTGTTCTAAACAACAACCTGCTAGCGTATGCGATAACATGTTCTTTCCATCAATTTTCTGATTAAGACAGCGTCCTAAGCTAATATTATTAGCATCAGACTGAATAATGAAAGGGTTTTGAAAAATCTAGCTGCGATACAATCGAGGCGGAAACTAATAGTTGCTTTACCGTGACAAAGGAAGGTTCGGCAGCATCCGTTCATGCTATTGGCTATGATTTGCTAAGTCCTTTCAACAGATCTTTAATTGAAGACACTAAACTAGAAAAATTCTTAATAAATCTATACCCAGAACATAAACCGATGAATCTTTTGCCTTCAGTAGCCATTCTCGGACCAGAATTATTCACTATTGCAGATACGTTTTCAGGATCTGTACGCAAACTATTTGCATCTACTATAAGCCTAGAAACTTTAAGTTAGTCTTAAAGAATTCACAGTTTTCCATATTGACGCTAAGATTCGCTTCTTCCACTTTATCTTTAACTTCGGATAAAAGTTTAACATGATGCTCGAAATTAGGCTAAATTTTTGGCTAAATGAGTAAATATGAACGGTTCATACCGTGGATCAAAAATATCATCAACTAGACGTGCGTTGCTGAGTTTATGCTGCATTGCATACAATAAAAGGTACGACCAGAATCTAAACGAACCACGTGCTACAATGCTAAATGTAGTTTTTATTTGCCAAAATGCTTTACGTAGATCTATAGACGAAATATATCTTGCATTACGTAAGGAACTTAAAATCCTGTCTATATTCGGTAAGAAGTAACTATCAAACCTTGTTACACTGTTCAGAGTGCGACCATCATATACCAGTATGCATTCCCCTCTTGATTTCTTTACTAAAAACACTGATGAGGAACAAGGGCTTTGGGAAGGTTCTATGATACCCTGGATTACATCCTTGTTTAAAACTTGAGACATATATGGGGTCAAAGGGGGAGGTTTCCTGTGAAATGGTTTTCATCATCTATATCGATGCTTAGAGTTAATTTAGTTGTCCTACCCCAAGGCGGTTCTTACTGTCAATTTTATCAAAGGAAGCGATAATCCTTTCAGCCTGAATCCTTTCAAAACTCGAGAGATCATCCAATGAGCATAAGCATAATAAAATCCGAAAAACGATCAACATTTTTAACTTTAGAATGAGCTTGCGACGAACTATCCTTAAAATTTACAGAAATCTTAAATTGTTTCGCAAGGTCGCATCCAAAAATAACCTTTTGCGGAAGTAAAGGAACTACTAAAGCGGTAATAACCTGACAAATATCGCCAGTTGCAATGGGTAGGCCAACCAAGCCTTCAACGGCTTTTTCAGTCCATCCGCAGTACTAATTATTTTAAAGAAGCTGGATAATCGATAAGACGTAATTTAATTCCTACCACGGAAGCTGTGGCTCCTGAATCAAACAGTACAATAATCTCCTGATCAAACAGTTTTACCGAAACATAAGGATGATTATCTAAAGGCATTTTAACTAAAAGTGGAGACAACTCGTTTTTCGTTTTTTTTTTTACAGAGATCAGAAGCGAGTTTGAGCCAATTTTCCCGTTCGAATTTATTAAAATGAGAATTACTTGTATGTGAGGATTTATTTCCGGGTTTAATGCAACGGCCTCGTCGATGCACCTCCCTTAAACGTTTTTTGAACACTTTGGACATACATTAGCTTTAACATTTTTCAAATCACATTTAAAACAAACAATTTTACGCTTTATTATACGACCGTTTTATAAATGATTACGTAAACTGTAATTCCAACAAACAATTTTATTTTGCATTGTATCATTATCGTCATCTTCATAAGCGGAAACCCTATTATCTTTATTATGATTTTTAACATTATCGTTATTATGATTAAATTTCCGTTCATGTCCATTATTTTTAAAACTAGATATTTCGATTGGAATACTTGTTAAAATATTTAGTTTCATTTTTATTATCAAATTTACTATTTGTTTCATTAGTCTGAATATTAATATGTTTATTGCTATCCGTAAAGGTACTGGACTGATTTCTTGAGGACAGACTAGAATCTAAATTATTAATTTCATTAATAGGATGACTTTTATTTTTTAAATAGGAAGCTTCCAATTTTCTACAAAGTTCAGCTAATTTGTCTACCGTATTTACTTTAGCCAATGCTAACTGCGTTATGTAATCAGGTAATACATTTCTTCCAATATGTTTAATTTTTGTTATTTCAGCGGGTGGGTTTGATAAACGAGAAAATACAATTTGAATATGAGCTATAAACACGGCTACCGTCTCATGACGCTTTTGTTTCCTATGCTTGCTTTGATCTCAAAGATCATCTTCTGTACCTGAATGAAGTCTTTCATAAAAGAACAACTAAGGATTGCCAAGAATCTACCAAATTTTTAAGACTATTAAACCAAATAAAAGCGTCGCGTCGCCTATAAAAAAGCTCAGCTGCTGAATTAAATAAGTATTCATCTTGAACTTTTCGAGCTTGAGCTAATTCTGAGATACGTTCCAAAATTTATATAAGCTTTTAGCATCTCCATTAAATTTAGTTTGCCGCCCATAAGGGGGTATATTCCCAGAACAACTTACAATTGGTGCAGTCACATGAATTATGAGTTGCTGAAAATTAGAACTAGTGGAAGTGGATGGTCGATTTAAATCGTTATTTATCTTCTCAAATAAATCTGCTTCCAACGTAAGGCAAGTTGCAAAAGATTCTTTTTTAAACTCGTCGGCTTCATCATCGTTATGTGGTACTGGTAATCTACGTATTTCACTAAATACATGAACTAAACGAGATTTCATTCGTCAAAATACAGAACCTTGTGAGCTACCTTCAATGTCAGCGATGATGTTCGAAATTGAGTTTAGAGATTTATCTCTTTCAAATTTTTCAGAATGAAAATCTAGCATCCCAACTAATGCATCAGATATCTGGGATTTCTTTGATTCGCTTTCTTTATATAACAAAGCATTCAACATTTCTCTCTTTTCTGCTACAACGCGTTGAGTTACTACTGCTCAATTTTTTTATTCATAATCTAGCTCGCAATCCGATAGATGGTAAATTCGAAAAACTTCCTCCATTATAAAATTTTAGAAGAAAAGGAAATGACAAAAGTGTTCAAAAGGAATGCTCAAAGTTCAAAACGTTATCGAGAAACAAAATGTTAATCAATATGTTAGCTCAAAATTCATTACATAAGTATAAGACACTGTATTTTAACAAACTTCAAAGTTTTGCAAGACCCTGTATACTATAATAATTCAAAGTTCAAATAGAAATGCAATATTGCAAAAATTAGAGAATAACAATATACTTTCAGTTAACCAAAGTGTGTAAGTTCAACCTAAATATCTCTATACACAGGTAGTCAATATTATGCATGGGAAATCTATATAAAATTGAAAATAAGATACAATTAAATTTAAAGTGTACTCGGGCCCCTTACTTCTCTATGGCAACGTTTCTTAAACCAATTTAACACACTGACCAATAGATGCGAACGGCAGCTAGTAATACAGTGGAGAGCTATAGTGTAAAACGGAAATAATAGTCAGTGACGTCAGTCACTAGTTCGGAAACAACACAACAAGAGCGGCTTAAAGTAATATTTAATATTTAACAATAAATCTGGTATAAAATACTCGCAAATGCCGCTTGTTCTAAATGCAGACACCAGCGTTCCCACACAAAACATGCACCGATGCCAAATTCATTGTGGCCCGTATACATGAGCTTACGCGGAGCATTTGAAGCAGCTCTATTTTAACAGAGGTTCGCGATCGACGGACGTAATTGTACTGATGTTTTACGACCGCCAGCGGTGGTGGTTGCAACGGTGCAACAGTAAACGAGCATGGACCTTATCGAGACCTGTTGCATAGTCGCGCTTGCGGATTTAGGTTATCGTTTTGTTTTTGTATTGTTAATTCAAAATATTAATTCGACAAGCCTTTGCCCCCCTGCGAAAAAAGTGAAAAGACATTTAACTGCGGGCGAACATGCATTGGTAAAAACCGTGTAAGAAAGTATTCGCGCTCGAAATCCCGATTTAGGCGCGGAAAATGCAGCAGAATTGTACGGAAATTTAACAAAATTGTCTCCTCGGACAGTTTTCAGATCACTTCTCGTTGATAAAAAGAGGAGAAAAAAAGAAACAAGAGGTAGACAGAAAGTAATTCTAGATGATGACCGGTTAGGTAATCGTAATAGATAATTTGCCGTATCACAGTCGGCGAGTAGAAAAAATACCCACTTCTGCTTGGCGAAAAGCCGACATAATCGACTGTTAAAAATCAAAAGACAACATACCATTTGATAAAAATATTGTTAAAGTACAATGGGGAACTTGCATAAAAATTAAATTTGAAAAATATTACTCACAAACATAATTTAATACTATTAAAAGAACCACAGTTCACAAAAAAAAAACAAATTTGTTATTTTTGTATAATAAATATAAGCAATTAAAAACTGCATAATTCAAATTATTCTTGTAACGAGCCGTCCTTGGCTAGGACCGGTTGTGAAGTCAAGTATCTCGTTTGTCGTCGCGCCTGACGGACGGCAGAGCAGGGAACGTCTTAAATCTTTCAAAATGACTGACGCCGTTTTTTTTTAAAGGACATTCATGTTGGCATCTTATATAAAAGACGCCGAAAGTTTTTCTCTTGCTGAAGTTCGCGGTGTTAAAACTAGCTGGCTACTGTCTTAGTCTTAATCTTTCAGATTAAAGTATAAATCAACACGAATTACAAATACATAACAAGTATGCGAATTATAACACCCTGGCAATTCAACGACAAGCAGTAATAAACGTAAATATTTTAATACTTGTGGCTGCCGAACTATCTTCACTGACATTTTAAGATGATATGCCAATGACTGCTTTTCGATCAAACGAGAGGCATGACGTCACGTGTCGTTTAAAATGAATAGCTTGCGGTCACAACATTAATTGTTTATTGCAAATTAAATATTGCGATTTGAGGGCTGATATAATTCGCCCAGCCGTTGTTGACCCTCGAAACGCATGCAATTGCATGCGTTTCGAGGGTCAACAACGGCTGGGCGAACTATATTTGGTATGTGCTATCTCCATAGGTAGGCAAATATATTAAAGAAATAAAAAAAAAACAAGATCCTATTGCTATTGTCTGTATTCATAAAGACAAGTATATTAAATATGTTGTCGATGCAATGGCGCATAAACGTGGTGTTACTCTATTGCGATTACCGCCATATCACTGCGAATTAAATCCTATCGAACTTATATGGGCCCAGATAAAAGGTGTAGTTGCGAGAAAAAACAACAGTTAAATTAAATGACGTTAAAGTTTTGTTAAACGAAGCTATTGATAACGTTACAGCTGATAATTGGCAGAAGTGTATCGAACATGTCATAAAACCAGAGCAAAATACGTGGGATTTGGATACTACGGTCGAAGTTATAATTGAACCTCTTATTATCAATCTTGGTTCCGAAAGTAGTGATAGTAATGATTCTGAGTCAAATTCTGATCAAACCCCCGATAACGAGTAATGAACTTAAAATTTTATTGATTTTAGATGTAAACTTTTGATGCGACTTTCAATATGATGTTTTATGATAAGAATAAACCCCTTATCATCCATGACTCTTTTTTTTTCATGGCTTAACGAATACATAGTACTATTTGATTGTAGTACAATTTTGTTGCTTATTACTAGACTTAGGCATAATTTTGAATATACGTTTTTTTTGCATATTTTGGACTAAAATCATGCATATTTATGCGCATAAACTTTATTTTCTTAAGTGCATATATACCTAAGTCTACTTATTCCATTATACAGTTATTATAAAAAATAATTTACAAAGCAATTGCATCCGCCACTGGAATTTCCTTTCCTTCTCTCTTCCCTTACCCCTCTTGGCGCGCCTTAAAACTAAGAATGAGTCACTGACTATTATTTCCGGCGTACAGTCTTCCATACATTACATGATATTAGGCGCCACCTAGTTAAGTGAGTCTCAACTAGGAAAAATGTATAATGTTATTAAATCCTAAAAAGTAGTTTTGGAGGAGCTTTTCAATAAGACATAATGTTTTCTCCAAAATCGATACTTTCTTCTTTCCCTACTATGGATGATATCCCTTGATATTTAAAACCCCTAACAATTATGCAGTAGAATTTACATCACACGTCTAAGGGCCACTATACAATATTGGGATGCTGAACCACTGTAAAGTCAGGTTGCCGAGCGACGCATCGAAAGACGAACCCAAAGCGTTGGGAGCTTATATAATAGAAGATAGATAGAAAAGCAGTGAGGGATCGGCTGTCTTGGCCGAAAGTAGGAAATCATTGTATTACGATTCCTATTTTGATATTTCGTTAATAGAGTGCTTTGAATTAGAAGTACAGCGAATTATCTAGTCCATCATTCCCCTTACACACGTATAGACAATTAAGCAATACATAACAGCGCTTACATAATTTTGACAATTATTGACAAATGTGTCAGATCCCAATTGTTAGGCAGATATTCTTTAGTACCAATAATTAGTAGGTTATTAAAATGATGAGTTGGTACATGGCGCTCAGGGTTTAAAATTCAGGAGATTTATTCTGTCGAAAGGATATAAAATGAGACATGTGAGACTAGTCACTTAATCCGTAATTTGCCAAGACAGCCTTACAAAAAGTAAATCATATTACTTACAACTCATGAAAATTTTGCACTCGATCAAGTTTATATATTTTTAAATGAAACAGCCTGTATATTATTATAACTTTGTATTATACGTAACATTCTTTATAGATTTCATATAGGAGTCATACTTTGAAATGAGTAGTTTCGGATTTATAAACAGGTGAAGATCGGCTCTTTGGCTGTTTTGTGCCTTTGTAGCAAGAAAACGGTTAGAGATAAAGGAAAATTAATTTCACATTTGCAAAACATGATAAAATAAAATTTGTATTAATTCTAAAATTATAAACGTCTTGCGGTAACACTTTAAACCGTGTCCAATTTTTTTACACAAGAAGTCCCTAATAATCCAAGGCGTCGGTTGCTGACAAAAATCATGATAATGCGGGCCTCAAAAGTATGATTCAGATGTGAGTAAGCCGGCAGTGAATGAAGAAAGTGTTGGTGTTTTGTGACGAGTACTTTTGAAGAGATCTAGGCCTAGATAAGTAATTAGTATTGTTTTTGATCTGATATTGTTAATATTGAGGTTAAGCTAGTTTCGATATTTACTAAAACCTCGCACGGTTTTCGTGTGGGCGCCTTTCCTTCTTTCTGTATCTCGATGAGTTTGAGGGTCTCACTTGCGGATTGATTGATACGAATAAGCTAGTACTGGGAACCGATCATCAATAGTATTCAACGTATCGGAGGCGATTCAAATGGCTAAAATAAATTGGAACTAACTGAAACTAACCGGAAGTTGATTGAACGACTAACCGAAACTAACTAAAAATAACCAAAGGAACCAAAACGGGCTAAAACGAATCGGAACAGGTTAAAAATAATATTACAGCAACGTTACGGCTAGTTATATATTAATAGATTTTCCTATCTACAAGTGAAGAGTAATTTTTAAACGATTTTATTTAGCTTGGCCTGTTTATTATTTACTTGTTTGGGTCAAATTTTGTAGTTGAAATTTTACCCCCTTCCTGTTGATAGATTGATCTGATATTTGGTACACACCTTTAGTTCTGATGACAATGCAATTTAATACATTCTGTGTTATTGTAAATCCAAGATGGCGGCCGGTACAAAATGGCGGATTACATATTTTTTCACAACCCCCTCAATATGGGTATCTATCAAATGAAAGGGCTTGACTGTACAGGGTGGCTCGAATTCGTGTCTATGTATGGGGAACTCGAAAACCGTAAGAGATGCAGTGTCGGTCAAATTAAGGCAAAATTGCGCATTTAGGTGCCTAACAATATGCCGTTTAGAAAGTTTCAAAATTCCGAGTATTTCCGGAAATATCCGAAAAATACCAAAATTTTGAAAAATCGTTTAATTTTTTTCCTGTGCTTATTTAAAAACGGATTTCAAACTGAATTGCACTTTTGCATTGCCACTTTTTCCGCTCTATCCAATGATGTTATCCAGTTTGAAATACGACGTTTCGTCTTCAACGGATTATGATCAACTTTCTTTTTTTAAATACGAACTTTAATTTTTTTTATCGTTTTTCAGATGACATTGGCGTTATTAAAATGAGTAAGTATTTTTTTTTTATTTCTTTTTTTTAATTTTATTTATTTTTTTTTTAATTTACATATTTTGCTTTGGCGTAATTTTAAATAATTTAAGGTAGGTTCTTTTAAAATTTTTATATTCTTTAAAAACATTTTATTTTGGTTTTTGTATTAAGTGGAAAATTGGAGCTCGTATTAAAAATAAAAAATAGTAAAATTATTTTTTACGAGAATATGGCCATGAACTGTTACTCAAACAAGTTGCTTAGTGCGAAGATGAAATATTTTCAACTTTTAATCAATTAAATTTTTTTTTTTAGTGGAGAACATAAACCATTTATATTCATACTGCGTGATACTATAGGCACAGTTTAAGAATAGTTTTAGAATATCTATAGACTCTGCTATAGGTACTTTGATGGAAAAACACACCTATTGGAATTTTGCATATAAACAATAAAAAAA
>MU183814.1:85601-110491 GCA_016904865.1 Pissodes strobi
AAAAGAATTTTACTGTTTTTTATTTTTAATACGGGTTCTAATTTCCCACTTAATACAAAAAACAAAATGAAATATTTTTATAGAATATAAAAATTTCAAAAGTACCTACCTTAAATTATTTAAAAATACGCCATAGCAAAATATTTAATTTAAAAAAAAAAATAAAAATAAAAAAAAATAAAATAAAAACATATACTCATCTTAATAACGCCAATACCATCTGAAAAACGATAAAAAAAAATTAAAGTTGTATTTAAAAAAGTTGATGATGATCCCTTGAAGACGAAACGTCGGATTTCAAACTGGATACCATCATTGGATAGAGCGGAGAAAGTGACAATGCAAGAGTGCAATTTAATGTGAGATCCGTTTTTAAATAAGCCCAGGAAAAAAATAAAACGATTTTTCAAAATTTCGGTTTTTTCCGGATATCTCCGGAAATACTCGGAATTTTGAAACTTTCTAAACGGCATATTGTTAGGCACCTAAATGCGCAATTTTGCCTTAATTTGACCGACACTGTATCTCTTACGGTTTTCGAGTTCCCCATACATAGACACGAAAACGAGCCTGTGATAAATTTCAAATCTAAAATGATCGCCGGCACAAGATGCCAGATTTCATATTTGCTTCAATATTTCTAATTTCATATTTGTTTCAATATGGGTATATTGTCTTACTTACATTAAACTTGAAATCTAGGCATCTAATCAAAACAAAGAACTTTTTTGTTGAAAAATGGCTTGAAAGAAGAAAGACCAGTAAATATAAGTCCTTTGGATTACTATCAATTTCGTATTCTAGGTGTTGATGTTGATACTAGGTTTCAGCGCAACGATTACCTGTTTTACGCTCTTTCAATGTTTGAGTACTATCGGGTCAAGTCAACCATTGCAGCATGTGCTAGAAGAGTGGAAGGTGAAAATGGCAATCCAGTATTTGTTTGAGGAAGGACAAGCATACATGAACTAAATAGAATGAGAAATATTAAGTAACGAAATAGAAAATAAAAACTTGAAAATAAAATAAGTAAAAAAACATTTTTAAGTTAAACGGTTTTATTGAAAATAAAACATACTAAATAATAATAATACTAAAAGCTAAAACATAATTCGTTAAGTCCTAGGTTATAGTCATCACACCACTCTCCTCATCAATCTAGGACATTGATCAGACAAAAAAAAATCGTGGGGCGTAGCGTAACCTGAGTAAATATGTAAATATCATTATTTATAACGATATGAGCGGTTGACTATTGATAGAAGTTTTACGCGCCCCATGATTTTATTTTTTTGTCTGATCAATGCCCTAAATTGATAAGGAGAGTGGTGTGATGACTAGTACCTAGGACCTAACGAATTATTTTTTAGCTTTTAGTATTATTATTATTTAGTATTAGTATTATTTTCAATAAAACCGTTTAACTTAAACATTTTTTTTACTTATTTTATTTAGGTCTTCATATCTGCACCTTTATTTATTTATTTTTTCAAATTATGATAATCTTTAATATTAATATAAATATATTATAAACACTCGTGTTTGTATTTTTACCTTTTTAAACTCTGCTTTGAAAAACTATTAGGAACAAAATTACAACATAAATCACAATTTTGCGTTTTTATTTATAATTTTCTATGTTCCGCCGGTTGCATCTGTGCGAAGGACTATGCATTTTTTAACTGTTTCCTTAAATATAACTTAATTCTTAAATTATTGTTACTTATTTTAGAGTTAAAAATTCATTACGTTTCAGTTAAAAGTTGATTATAGAACAGCTCACTTTTAGAAATTGCGTCACAAATTCATGTTTGAGGCCTAATTAATTACGGAGGATACGGTTAAGGATCTTCATCAATTGAATTCTAAAACTGGTTCTTCAACTTCTGTCTTTCTTTTAGTGAACTGGGCACCTTAAAATTGGTTGTTTGGCTTAAAAGTTCGTTTCAGTCAACCTTCTATTTACGTTTAAATATATTTGTCTATCTGGTGTGACTCTATACGGAAAGCGCGGTTGATAAAATCGTCTAGAATCCAAGTTTAGTTTAAAGAACTGAACTCTCAAAATTAATAAAATAAAAGAGTATAATTCAACAATCAAAGCCTACTATGTAGAAAATTTTAATATGCTGCGCTTGGTTTAGAAACATATACAAATAATTTGTGTTCTTTATTTTTTTTATTGAAAACAGATCATGATACGAAAACAAAATTAGAGATCTTTTTTTATTACAAAAATAAGCAGCATTAATAAAAAAATAATTTTTGGATAAAGCAGATACGAAGAGTTGTTAGAAATATAGTACTTTATCATATTTTGAAATATACATATTTAGTGTAGCCAGGGCTGATAGCACCTTTCTTATTTGAAATGGAGCACCCTGAAATATTAAAAATTTTTAGATTCTACGTAAAATTCTAATCCTAGTTGATATCATATCCTATCCGTAAATTTATTAATTTAAGAGAGGTACAGCGGGAAAACGATTGGAGATAGACCAAAACCATTAACACCTTCCTGTCTTAGCTTTTAAAGATTTATCGGTACCATTAGTACAATCTGCAGCAGATAGGTTAAGATGAAAAAAAGTGCAATCTTCAACCGTGTTCACTCTGTACCTCTCTAAACTGTTAAAAAACATGATTTTCATTTGTTTTAATCTCTTAATCCAATAATTTTATCGATAGAGTTTGATGCATTAATTAGGCATAGAATTTTACGGAAAGTCCAAATATATAAAAAATTTACTAAACCTAAACTATATACTACAAAATATAATAATATTGAAGTGTACTACTATACTTCAAACAACTGTTGGGTTAAAACTTTCTTTATATCTCTTGTACTTTCGGAAATCGGATATTGGGTCGCCACACTTGCACCATCCTATCTACATTATCCCTATTACAATTTTACCATATATATCTTCCAACGTTTATAACATTAAACTTCAGTCATTTGGATGGTCATATAAATAATAATTATAGGAAAGTGATTTTTATTCGAGGATATACTTAATTACTAAACCAGCCGACAACATTGTGTCTTGTCACGCCAAGCGCCAACATACACATAATGTTGTCTTTTTTCCAGCTGCCGACCGAGATCCTCTGCTGTGAGCATAGTTACCCGGGCAACCAAAGTTCCTGTTTCTGTTTTATTCATGCATGCCCCTATTGCCGTCACCTTCCTTCTTTCAGCTGGGGCGGTGGCTGAACGTCTATCCCGCCAGTAAAAGATAGCCCCGTTTAAGGGATCCGTGCTATCTATCATAAACTCACGTCGCGTTACCTATCAGTGTTTTTCTATCTTTCCGTTACTTTTCGGGCGGTGTTATAAGTTTTTGTCTATAATTATGACAGTTTTCATGGATGAAGTGGAATGTATTATGCTGTGATTTTCATTTGATCAACTAAATGGTTATAAGATTCTAGGTTATAAGATTCTAGGGACCATGGCTCATTTCAAAACAAAATGTAGTCGATAGTTCGGCATTAAAATTCATTTTTATGTATTACTTAATTTCTTGAGCAATTTTAGTATTTTTTCCGTTAATAGTTTAATGCTTTCATATCTAAATAAGACATTTGCAACAAATGCAAATTTAATATTCATTTCCTATTTCCATCTTGGCTCATTTATGCCCAGTTTCTGAAAGTATGGATAACTTTATTCTTCAAATATTTCCTGTGACAACGATTGTTTATACAATTGTAACCATAGTAATTATTGGCTTTATAACTTTATACATTAGATACCTGATACTTCAGAAACCGGGCATTAGAGATGTACAGGACTTAGAGAACGTAACTCCTTAACTACATTCCATCGTCTGCTTCGAAATGGGGTAAATCATATCATTTTCAGATGTTTGCTACATCGGCGTCCACAATTGGGTTGACTAAAAAGTGGAAACTATATTTATTTGAAACTTCTGGATGATAATGTATGTTTTGATAAAATGTAATATAATATAAAAATTGTTTCTAAAATGTTCATAGGCAAATATTGAAAGTCGTTAGATAGTTAAATGACCAAATAAATGCTGGAAAACAGGCTGACGTCCTGAACCGACTTATTGGTTCTTTAATTGCAGATTGTACTACTTGAAGAATATAAATTAATATCGATACCTTTATGCGTCATGCTCAGTGTTGTGTTGTCACTTACATCTATTGAATCGCCATATGCAGAAACAGCACATGTCCAAAACACCAAATTTTGGGAAAATGGAAAAAACATTTTATGACTTAAAAAATTATTTATATTTGGTTTAATAGTTACAAAAATTGATTAAGGGTATCTGTAACAGGACAACATATTAAGTTTGGCTGGTAAATAAGAATTTTTGATTCTACGATTTTTTTTAAAAAAGGACATGTGAGCTTTCTGCATAGCCAAGGGGAAAATTAATAAACTTTTCCAATATAAACGTGGCTGTTTATTTCAAACTAATGAAAACATATCTTGCATTTAATTATTAGCAATAACAGGCCAAAGAAGTATTGAATTACAAAATTCTTGATATTCCGCTTCTACGAATGCCATACATTTTCTTATATCCTCAAGTTTTTTTGCTTTTATTAAAACTTTGCCAAATGGATATGCAACTTCAGATGGTAAAACTGGTGAAGTTTTTCCTGGGTGTGGAAGTTTAAATGTGTGTCTAATAGCCCATCTATAAACTCCAAGTTGAACATCTTCACCAAACTTATTACCACTGGTATTTAGACCACGCAAGTCTTTTGGCGATTTTCTACAGCAAGATTTTTTATTCTTCTAACTCGACTTAAAGTTACACTGTAAATTAAGGAAAACGCCTTCAAACAAATCTCAATTTTGGCTGACCCTTTCAAGGCGAAGTATTTAAAGGTATTGGATTTTGGTTTATTTCCAAGTTGAACTCTTGCGCGGCGCCTATACACATTAGAAATCTGTATTAGCCCTTGTAGACAAATATTCTGATGGTCTTTACTATCCAGAGAATAAAAGCGACTTAAATTTGCTTGCAGCTCCTGGTTGGTGAATTATTCAAAACATTTTTCTCTGCAACTAGAGGAAAACTCGATTTAATACACCAAACACTAAAAAAGAATATATAAAATACCCTGCAAGGGGGGCCCAATACTCTACCAGGAATATTATCTCCGTTGTAGTTTTTGTAAGGTTCTCTCTTTACACGGGACTTTTTGATAACATTTCGTTGATAACTTGTAGGATCCGCATTCCTCTTTCCCTAGGAAGTATTATTTTCATCTTTATCTGGCTCCATCTCACACTACTATTATTTAAACACTTTCCTAAACAACAAACCACTAACTTATGCTATGTTTACCTTCTAAAACCGTCAAACCTTACCACACTTCCACCCAGTCGAACCGATTGCGCGAAATGCAGAAATCTCTTGTTCAGCAGAAACCGCACATGTCCGGGACTTGTGTCGTTTCTGCAGAATATGCTTTAAACTACTCATCGTTTAAAACTAAGGTATGACCTGGACATGTGCTGTTTATATATAGTGCGATGTAATTACCTAGGTAGAGTTATTTTTTGGCATAACCCCGTTTGGGCCAAAAATGGACATATGCGGTTTCTGCATATGGCGATTCTATTGTGTCAATTAAAATGGCTACTTCAGTTTTCACTCCAGTGAGACAAATATACAAGATTATTATTCTTTAGGTGCATGATGCCCTCAAACACAAAACTCATCTGTAAAGTAATGACATTGCCATTGTGGTGAAAATGACGGGGGTTTCAAAATTGAGAATACATAAGTTAAGTGAAAGTAAAAGTAGAGCGGTGATGCCACCTATACCATCTCCAGAAAGGTAAACTGTAGCTATCGATGAAAACTACAAATTGGAATTAGATGAACAGTGTATAGTCATTCTATTCCAAGAAAGAAAAATTAGACTTCGCAAAAATGTCTGCAAAGATAAGACATTTTGGAAGCCTCTAAAGAAAGGAAATCTATGAAAATGGCTTGGACAGAAAAAGGAACTGTTGTCCATATTATCTTTAATAAAGCTCGCTGCACGGAGACAAAAATAGCACAGCAATGATATAGTAACATAGTATAACATAGTAACATATCGCATGCACCCTTATCATTGCGAAGTAAATTCCATTGAACTCGTTTAGATCCTAGTAAAAGTTTCGTAGGAGAAACACGACGTTTAATATGAAATATATTAACACATTGACTGCCGCGTGCATCTCTAGCGATACACTCAGTGTGCTTTATGTAGGCCGCGTGTATCACTAGAGATACACGGGTCAGGTGTCTGTTCCAAACACCGCACCGGTGTATCTTTACCTCTAGTGCCTCGGTCTCGCCGAGACGACACGAGACTATTGAGGTCTCGGTGTCGCAAGGTCTCGAGTGTTCGAGTCTCATCTCGGTTTAGCCGAGACTAGATATTTTGTGGGCTCGGTCTTGGTCTCCGTCTCGCCGAGAGTCTCGTGCACAAAAATAAAAGTACTTTTTTCTTGAAAACCTTCCCAAGAATTGGTATTATAAATTCGACCTATTTTGGGATATTACCACGTTAATGAATAATAATTAGATTTTTTGGGTTTTTTCAGATAAATAATTTTAATAACTCACAAAGTGCCGATTTTTAAGCAAAATTAATTTAAACAACAAAGTCACGAAAAAATCTTTATAGAGGTAACAAAATTGGTAGGAAGGTTGGCAAGCAAAAAAGATATCAGAGAGTAGAGTAGTCACTGTAGTCAGAATAGTCTACTCTACATAATATTTTATATTTTCGAAAGTAAACCTGAGAACCCTTTCATGAGTCGCATTCCTGAGCAAAAAATATAAATGATTGTAAGTAAACCTGGCAGAGAACAGAAAGATTATTGGCTATTAGCTGCAAGTGAAAGGATTAAGTTTACTTTAAACATTCCTACCTATGTAACTAACCCAAACTACTTTTTTTTTATAAGAAAACATAAACCAAAAAACATATTAAAATAAAAAAAAAACTGCATAGTAACGCTCCTCTGGCTAGTCTATAGTTTCTAGGTAAATCCACGGCGGCGGCGCGGGCGGGTGGGTGAATTTGATATTATTATACTATATAAGACCTGTTTTGAAAAAAAAAATTTTGTGTTACTCATAAAATATAGGTAGGCAACTAGTAAATTGTACTTTAGATACGTATATACTTTCCTAGATTTCTTTGATTTTAGTGTACTTATATATTTCTTATTTCTGTACGTTACCTATAATTTAGAGCTGTTTTGAAAATATTTTTTTTGTGTTACTCATAAATATAGGTAGGCAACTAGTAAATTGTACTTTAGATACGTACATACTTTCCTAGATTTCTTTGATTTTGGTGTACCTATATATTTTTTTATTTTGGACGTAACCTATAATTTAGACCTGTTTTGAAAATATTTTTTTGTGTTACGCATAAATATAGGTAGGCAACTAGTAAATTTACTTTAGATACGTACGTACTTTCCTAGATTTCTTTGATTTTCGTGTACAGGGTTATCCAACGAGGACTAGACAAGGCCATTTTTTACTTTCCCTGTACTTTTATAAAAAAAAAACTGAAATAGCCATCTTATGTAATTTTCTCTCGCGAATTCGGATATGTTCAGCAAAAAACAATTGAACACCAAATAAAAGTGCTAGGGGTCACTTTGATATTTTTTTTAATGGGATGCCATGTATATTATTGCATATTTGGATTGTGCGAAAAAGTCTAAACATATTTCATGAATAATGTCCTATACCTATCTCTAACGGTTTTTGAAATATTGACAGTTGAAAATCGACCATTTACCAAGTTTGACAGCTTGTAAAATCTAAACGGCTAAAGATAGAACAAAACGGTTTGCACTTTTCTGTATTGGTTTTTAATAAGCTATCGTATGACACTAACTTTAGATTTAACCAGAGGTTAAAAAATCCCAAATAAATTTAACCTCTGGTTAAATAAAAAGTTAGTGTCATACGATAGCTTATGAAAAACCAATATAGGAAAGTGCAAACCGTTTTGTTCTATCTTTAGCCCTTTAGATTTTACAAGCTAAGGTGCATTTGGTGATTTTGTTCCTAATAGGAAAATTGTTATTTATTTTTTTACTAGGATCCCTAGTTCCCAAACCAAAATGTCCTGAATTTCTTAAGGGGATTTCTTGATCTTTAACGGTGTCATAGAGAACTGAAGGAAGGGATTGCATTTCAAGCCAAGAAATCTAAATTTGGAATAAATAGCTTACAACTGCAATGGTTGGTTCAATTTACGAACAATAATCTAAGCAAATATATATTTTTTTCTTTTCTTTCGCTTAGTATTCTTATTTTTTTGCCCGCAGTCTTATAACCATACTTGTAATTGACAGCAATATAACCGGGCAGTCTATCATTTATTGACATGAATCGGGCAGTCTTATTAAGTATGACTGCCAGCAACCGGGCAGTCTTTATTACAGTGGCCAGCAAACGTATAGTCTTTATTACAGTTGCCATCAAACGTATAGTCTTTATTGCAGTTGCCCGCACACGGGCAGTCTATACTACAGTTGCCAGCAAACGGGCAGTCTTTAATGCGCAGTTGCCAGCAGTCTCTACTTCAGGATTTAGGTAAAACCTTTAAAATATGTAATTAGGTCACGAATCATAAATAAATACTCTAAAATGCACTGTTCTTGGGAAGTGAATAAAAAATGCATTTTCTCTGATTTTAATCACATTGCGCTGCCATGTTCAAACACCTGTGTGTTAAAAACGAAAAAAAAATCATCTGACATGCTTTTGAAACGTTTTAGAATACTTACATATTTTCGAAGTGTGCTTTTAATGGCATGCCAGTAAATTTTGTCATCATGTGAAATTAATACGAATAAAAACGAAGCATCTTTGAAAATTGCTCATGGGAACTCAGTTCTTATTATACCAAGGTGAATCCCCTCATAAAATACATGACTATTTCTTTAAGACCCTGTGCATATTCACATGTGACATGTATACTATACAATTTTCATCCACTAAACATGCATTAGACATATAGATACTAGACTAGATGATAGTAGTAGTACTAATAGCACTTTTACTTACAATTGTCCACATCTCATGCGCAAAACTCTTTATTTTATAGTGGTCTAAAAGTTATAATCAACTACCTCCAGAAATTTGAATTGTGCAGATAGGACAGTGAAAATGTTGTATTCCATCTTTGTGAGCATGTTGGCCTGTATTGCATAATTTGTTTCGTATCCGTGGTGACTATGGTAATCTTACACTAACCATGCGACGTACTATATTTTGAAAGAAACTCAAACAGAGCCACTGAGTCCAGAATCTTTATAGATATTTCTTAACTGTTGCTGTGTATATTGTTGATTTTAACGTTGATTGGCACTGATATAACGAATTTTAAATTATATACGTATATAAACTATAATAATTGCAACTTGTACCTGTATATTAGTTTATAACTTAATAAAGGATAGACAAATAACACACACAAAAAAATGATGGAATGATGGACTAGATAATTCGCTGTGCTTCTAATTCAAAACACTCTATTAACGAAATATCAAAATAGGAATCGTAATACATGAATTTCGTGCTTTCGGTCAAAACAGCCGACTCCTCACTGTTTTTTTTATCTATCTTCCCTCATATAAGCTTCCAACGCTTCCTCATGTTTTGGATTCGTCATTTGATGCGTCGCTCGGCAACCTGACGTCACAGTGGTTCAGCATCCCAATATTGTATAGTGGCTCTTACACAAACCATTGTTTTCGTACTATCCTACTTATAAATTATTTGTACTTCAAGACTCGAAACACGAGACGATCGAGACTGACGTGACGAGACTCTCGGTCTCGAACTTTGAAGTCTCGGTCTCGAGTTATAATTCCTAGTCTCGTCGAGACCGAAGCACTATTTACTTCACACTTTTCCATTGGTTTAATAGTGGATTAAGCTTCGCTTGGTGTCTAGGCAGCCCTTGATAGATTTACTTAATGTAGACGGTAGTAGGGCATTTTCTAGACATGTAGAATAATTAGCCTTTGAAGGGTTTCAAAGGGAGTAGTTGAGTCAAACAGCTCTGGGTTTGTACTGATTTTATTAACAATTTGATTCGTATTTATAGAAAAAAAGTTCCTAATCTAAATACTATAAAACATATGTACATGTATACAAAAATGATGATATTATGTTATTATTTAATTGTTAACCCGGTGACTTGCTTCGTTGTGTAATTTGCTGCCATGCATTTTTCTGGGTCGACGTACAGGGAGGATGCGGTCTCAGCAGACTTAATACGTCATGCTTGTTTGAAATTATTAAGTTTATTTTCGTTGGAGAATAATTATACAGGGCGACAAGAAATGGCTAATGGAGACACTTGGCCTGTACGAACATAGTGGCATACAGAACTTTGGCCTAAGGAAACGGGTTGAAAGTAAAAACAAGGTATAATAAATTTCTCATTTATTCTCTAAAAATAAACGTACATAAAATTGATAGATTAATCGAATACCTACTTACCTGTCTGAAGATTATTCGTAATTTTCCGAGCTTGTCTTCCGATATGATTACATTGTAGTTTCTGAATCACCATACCCATCGATACGTTTTTAAAGCACAAAATTTTTTATCTTCAACCCGAGCCTGCTATCGCACCTCGATGCTTACTCATTCCGTTTTAGAGCAAAATTGCCCGCCTAAGGGGCATGTGGTTGGGAGGGTTGTAATCATATCGGTAATTAATCTTCATACAGGTAAGTAGGTATTCGATTAATCTGTCAATTTTCCATCGCTTGTCCTCCGATATGATTACATTGTAGCTGTTTAAAGCTAGATGGTGCAATTTTGCATTATTCTACCTCCAATCCTGAGAATACCACAAAAAACACAATTAAGGCAGCAAAGTCGTTCAATTCAACTCTTTTTTAAGTATGAAAAAAAAATCAATGAAAATTCTCTCCTATAAATTCCTTAACCACTTAAATAAATATATTTTTTCTTCAAACGTCAGTAAATCCATCATTACTCGACTGTGTAGGCGGCAGTGAAGTTTCGCTTTTCCTCCGCCGGAGCTTTACTTTTCACTTTTCCGCCGGCGGAGGTAAAAGTGTTGTCATATCAACATAGATACAATACAAACAAACATCAAAATAAGCGTCAACAACTCAAGAGTTGTCAAACTAAAATTTGTACTTATCACTCAATTTGTGACTGCATTTCTAAAAATCACTAATTTAGGAACAAATTGGTTATTATTTAATCGAACTTACTCAATAACTGCTTATCAATACGGAATTAAAACGCAATCGAAAACGCAATTTTAAAAAAATAATTATTGTTGACAGTGTCCACTGACAGCTTTATATGACATTATTATAGCAACAAACTGAGCCTATTCACCGACACCGCACCGGTCTAAGCCGCTTTGCGAACCAACTTATCTTTAATAATAATTATTATTACTATTAAAAAGCGACGTTTTTGCATTGATTTGTCGACATTTGAAGAAAAAACAGCATATTTTATTTGGAGGAAAAGTTACTTTTCATGGCTTGCTCTCTATTACCAGCCTCACTCCGTTCGGCTGTTAAACACGAGCGCGCCATTAAAAGTATTACTTTTCCTCCATATAAAATAATATACTATTTTCTTCAAACGTCAGTAAATCCGTCATTACTCGACTGTGTAGGCGGCCGTGAAGTTTGGTTTTTCCTCCGCCGGAGCTTTACTTTTCATTTTTCCGCCGGCGAAGGTAAAAGTGTTGTCATAGCAACGTAGATACAATACAAACAGACAACAAAATAAGCGTCAACAACTCAAGATTTATTAAACTACAATTTGTATTTATCACTCAATTTGTGCCTGCATTTCTAAAAATCACTAATTTAGGAACAAATTGGTTATTATTTAATCGAACTTACTCAATAACTGCTTATCAATAGAGAATTAGAACGCAATCGGAGATGAAATCTTAAAAAATAATTATTGTTTACAGTGTCCACTGACAGCTTTATGTTACATTACTATAGCAACAACCTGTGCCTATTCACCAACATCGGTCTAAGCCGCCTTGCGAACCCACTTATCTTTAATAATAATTAGATATTATTACCACAGCTTATTCAATAACCAGCTATTCATCTCTATCGAAATCGGAAAGTTGAAGTGTCGGGCACTGCGCATCGTAACAGTGCCCTGAGCGGATCAGTTTCACGGTCTCGTGATTTTCCACGCAATGTAACGACACGAAGCGAACTGAATTTTTTAAATGAATATTCACTTCAAAATCCACGACAAATTCGTCCCAAGCTACGGCTATTGCCCTAAAAAGACCCGAAATATCGGATTTTTATACAATTTTTCCATTTAAAATCGTTTTTAAACGGATTTTAGACGAAAAAACATGGTATTTTAAATTAAACGAACTGTCAAAAGTATTTTTCAGATGCCCAGACGTTTAGAAAAATGTTAAGTCAAGGCCCTCTTCTAAAATTTTCATTTGACTTTCCCAAATCAAAGGATGCCGCCGCAAGATGAGTAGCTGGTTATTGAATAAGCTGTGTTATTACTGTTAAAAAGAGATGTTTTTGCATTAATTTGTCGACATTTGAAGAAAAAACAGCATATTTTATTTGGAGGAAAAGTTACTTTTCATGGCTTGCTCTCTATTACCAGCCTCACTCCGTTCGGCTGCTAAACACGAGCGCGCCATGAAAAGTATCACTTTTCCTCCATATAAAATAATATACTATTATTTAACATATATTATTGACATACAATCAGAGCAAAACAAATATTATAAATTGAACCTTAGGCAACGGAATACTTAAAAGGCTACCTATGAGGGCTAAGATATAATCAAATTTAAAATTGTATTGGCAAATATGTCACTGGGCGTACCTAGAGGTCGAGTATAGAATCTGAAGAAGTGTCAGAGTTATAGGACTCTACCCTGCTATATTCTTAATGACATTTATGTTTACGTCAAACTTAAAGGCTGCTCACGTGCTGGCGTGTCTTACACTATATCCGGTAAAGACGTTAACGTTCATACCATACCACTGTTTTTAAAAATTAAGTTGATCCACCTACTCAAGGTTTGAGTTATTGCGTGGTGATGTGGTTTTTTGAGAGTTAAGAATAGGGATGTATATTTGGAATGAAGGTGCACGGTGACTTTAATGTACTGTTTTATAGAATTTGCGACATATAATAGGTAATTCTGGTTTTTGAAAATACTGAAAACAGGCTGGTTTTTATAGGGAGCTGAGGTTTAAATTTTTTCCGAAATCTTCAATTTTGACTGTAGAGTCTCTATTATTGTCGATCGTAATTTTTCTTAATGTTTGTATCCGATGTGCTGAACTTTGTGCCATAAGTGTTACCGTTTTCTTTGTTAGTTTATCAGGTGATAGAGATTGTAAAGGGTAAAGTGTTGATAAATATAGTAATACAGGTTCAACGTTCCATGTAAAATCGTATTTAGGTTTAGGGAGCTTTAACTTGTAGCTTCCCTTCAAAAATCTTTTTATTATATTAATCCCTATTAGGCGGTGAAACATAAAGTTATCTATAGGTACTTATCAAGACCTAAGAAGCTCCTTTGTTTACTTCGCGAACTAAAAAGGCCAGATAAATGTTTAAAATATAAGTAAAGACATCGAAATTTTGCTGTTACAGGAATTATAATACCTACTTATTAACACAAGCGTTGTATGTTAAATATTAATTAACAATTTGTTGTAAGAAAAAATATTTATAGGTACGCCTATGTTATTACTATTAAGTTAGCAGCTGTTTAAGCAGTAGAATAACGTTGACAGTGTTGTTGTTAGATATATTTTATATATCGTTGCATTATTATAAATACATAAAGTAAAAATACTAAAAGCTGGTGTTTTATCAACACAAGAACAGTAAACCAATTTTAAAATCACAACATTGTACTGTTTCCAAGTTCCTTCTGAGATGGATGCAAACATTATTGGGATGGCGTGACCGGAAATGCTTCTTTGAAGAAATGCTTCTCAGACAGTTTCCTTGCCACCAGGAAAATTTTCCTGTATCTCAGAGTCTCTATAGAGTAACCAATTTTCACTCGATTTAAAAGTCAACGGTTTCCCAACTAATAAACTAAGGAACAAGGTATACCAGGGTTGTAATAGCCACACAGGTACTACCAATATTCTGGTGGCTTCATCCGGTATAGATTTATCTAAAGCATTAAATATCATAGAAAACAAGGGTAAAGCGTAAAAATACTCATCATGCCAAGAAATTGTAAATGCATCGTCTGCTGTGGAGGTTGGATCCGGAAACTAGGAAATATATTTATTGCATTTTGCATTATAATAAGTTGCAAATAAATCTAACCGCATATTATTTTCTGATATACCTGCTTGTTTAGTTCGTATTCTGTTTCAACGGAAGTTTGTCTTGATGCCTTATCGGCTTCCTTTTTTCTTTTGAAGTGATATAAGATGAAAAGAGTGTTATACGTTTTTTTCACACCAGTCTCAAATTTGAAAGGTTATATTGGTTAAGTTTCGATATTTTACGCTTCCCCCACGATTAATGCAGGATATTGCCGTCTTATTATCGATTCTAAGTAAGACTCCAATATTTTTATTTGATTTAGTAATAATTGTAAGCCATGACAAGCAACTTTAATTTCGAGCCATGACAAGCAGCTTTAATTTCAAGGTAATTAATATGCTTAGACTTGTCGGCTTCTTTCCAAAACTCGCGACCTTTTTGGCCGTTACAATAGCCTGTAGGAGACGCAGACGCATAAGAAAAAAAAACAAAATTCCAATGAAAACGTACTAGGCTTCATATTTACAGTATATTCTAGATTGTCTATCCACCAGCTAGTAATTTGCTTTGTACCTTTTGAAATTAATATTCTGTCATTGTACGACTTTCCCATTAAGGCTTTAAATTTTGCGCGCCCTTGTCTTTTGATACGATGACGACTCCGAGGAACGGCAGGAGTCGCTGCTACCGAAACACCAATAATTTTTGCAAAATCTCGAATTGTAGTACCTTTCTTGTTAACATATTTTTTAAATTGCCTCTTTCATTGAATTTATTTTCTTAAGAGGTAAAGAAACGGTCGAGGACACAGTCCTCTGAATTAAGTCCTAAGTATCCTAGGTAAGTTATTTTTATGATAGTATTAACTGACTTTTTCTGTATTTATAATAAATCTTAAATCATTTAGGAGCATTATGCACATTCCAAAACAGTAAAGTGCATCAGCCAAGCATGACAAATGGTTGGTGTTGTTAGCTAACTGCTCCTACAGCTGTTGGCCCATGCCCCAATTGGTGTTGTAGGAACCTTTGCAAATAATTAAATTTGCACAAAATAATGTGCGGGAGATATTTAGTCAAATAACTAACACCCTGTAAAGTATACAGCTGTTTTGCAGACAATAGTCTTCAGGAGATAATTTAGTCAAAACAATTTACACCCTGTAAAGTATGCAGATATTTTGCAGACAATAAGGAGTCCATGATTGCAATCTTAATTAAATAGGTCCACGACCATATTAAAATATATACTGTTGGCTCACAGCCTTTTAATCGCTCAAGCGATGATAGAATTTACTGAATAGCCCACGGCTATCCCTCAGAAAATATGGCCCATGGCCTTAATGCCAAATATGTTTTACCATAACACCCTGTAAGGTATGCAGACAATAGTCTGCGGGTGATATTTTAATCAAAACAACTAACACCCTGTAAAATATACAGTTATTTTGCAGACAATAAGGAGTCAGTTCATGACAGCAATTTTAATTAAATAGGTCCACGATATATACTGTTTTTTGTCCCTATTGGAATTGATTATCGCTGCATAAACAGCGGAAATATTATACACACAAGTGTATCTGATTATCATTTGGCGGTGACAAGTTTGGAGTTGGCATAATAAACGATCACTTCTTAGTAAGTCAATAGCCAACTTTTAGGCGAGAAGTCTGCTCTCGGCAAGAATTTTTCGATTGAGTGCTATTTGTATGCAAATTATAGGCCCTCGGCCTATGGACTATCTAAGTCCATCTAACCAATTCTTTGTAGGGAAGTCGAATAGTTAGGTCCTCGACCCTAGGCTTAATCAATTAATAATTTATAATAAAAATAATATTAAGAATGTTTTGTATTGCGAAGCCCTCGGCCTACACCTATCCTTTTCCTATGCCCTCGGCAAGAATTTTTCGATTGAGTCCTATTTGTATGCAAATTATAAGGCCCTCGGCCTATGCACTATCTAACTCAATCTAACTAACTTTTTGTAGGGAAGTCGAATAGTTAGGTCCTCGACCCTAAGCTTAATCAATTAATAATTTATAATAAAAATAATATTAAGAATGTTTTGTATTGCGAAGCCCTCGGCCTAAACATATTATTTTTCTATGCCCTCGGCAAGAATTTGTCGATTGAGTGCTATTTGTATGCGAATTATAAGGCCCTAGGCCTATGCACTATCTAACTCAATCTAACCAACTCTTTGTGGGGAAGTTGAATAGTTAGGTCGTCGACCATAGGCTTAACCAATTGATAATTTAGAATAAGAATAATAATAAGAATTTTTTGTATTGCGAAGCCCTCGGCTTGGACGTATTCTTTTGCTATGTCCACAGCAAGGCGAATTTTTTGATCGAGTGCTATTCGTACGCAAATATTACAAGGCCTTCGTCTATGTACCTTATTCTCTATTTCTCTCGGTTGAACAACGTATTGTGCCTTACTGAAAACCTGCATGAATATGAATTTAATAAGCCCTCGGCTTATATGCAAGGTTTTTTAATTATTCTAATTATTTAAAATATTCTAGTTGTAATTACTGAGCTTAGCGTAAACCTCAATACAACTTATCAACTGTACATTGTATCATTGTACGTAGATATGTGTTCGTAAATACTAGGCCCCGGCCTAGTCCTATATAGACAATTTATTAACAGTTACTCGAGGAACTGGACAATATATTATCCCTTCTTTTCGACATTTTATTTCATAAACACAAACACAGCACGTTTTTTCAACGTATTCGATGGATACGGAAAACAGAATGAGTAAGCATCGAGGTGCGATAGAACGCTCGGGTTGAAGATAAAAAATGTTATGCTTTAAAAACGTATCGATGGGTATGGTGATTCAGAAACTACAATGTAATCATATCGGAGGACAAGCGATGGAAAACTAAAATTGAATAAAAAACGTTTTCTTATTTATTTAAAAAGTACATAAAAACGAAACCCAACAAAAAATCAAATAAAAAAGTGATTCCTTACAAAAAAAAACCGAAATAGGTCGTAACATAAAAATATTTAGGATAAAACAAAAGGTTTGAAAACTTATCTCTAGAAAAATTAGTTTAAAAATTAAATTACTAATGTAAAATGTTAAAACACGGGCGACACAAATGAGGGTTGCCTTCGCATGTATCGCATATTGTTCACTTGTGAAGCCATCTTCTTTGTTCCGTCCACAATTTTGCCGTGTTTCTCAAGAATCGTGTAACAATTTGCACATCGAGCACGTTTTTTGCTTTCATGTGTAACTAAGTAATGAGTAACGCTAAGTGTTTTTCTGCTCGCAGGATTTTCCGTTGAATCTGGGTCTTCTAAAGGTGCCAAAATAATACTTTGTCTATAGTCTGCACACAATTTCGATTATATAAGTAATGAGCATTTACAAGAGAAGTACCCCATAACACTTCCATTATTATCTTCCGATATCACTTGTTACATCTTCTGTGGGCGATAGAATATGATGCCAATTGATCACTCACATCCACCGGAGATTTTCCATTATCATAGTCTACAACACATTTGTGTTTAATTTTTTCAATTTGCGACTTGCTTTTTGTCACAACAGTTTCGTTACCACCATGACAAGTAGATATAATTTTAACATCACCATTTTAGCACTGTGACGCCTTCAGGAGATTCTTTAGCCACAATTTGCCTTTCACAAAGTTTAGCATCCTTTACATCTTTCGAAAAAAAATAGCCTGTTTGATCGCCAAGTTCCTACTGTGTGTGTTTTACGCTCAAGAAGCTCATATGCTTGAGTAAGAATTATCGAGATAAAGCTTGAGAAGCGAAACATTTGAATTCTCAGGTTTATCTTTACCGATATATAGGGAAGCATTCCAACTATATTCTTTCTCTGTACAAAGCTTGTACAGCTTTATCGCATAGCGGTGTCTTTTTGAGGGTACAGGGTTACCCAACGAGGACTAGACAAGGCGATTTTTTGACTTTCCCCGTACTTTTATAAAAAAAACTGAAATAGCCATCTTATGTAATTTTCTCCCGCGAATTCGAATATGTTCAGCAAAAACCAATTGAACATCAAATAAAAGTGCTAGGGGTCACTTTGATATTTTTTTAAATGGAACACCCTGTATATTACTACATTTTTGGACTCTCTAAATCTAAACACATTTTGTGTATAATATCCTATACCTATCTTTAGCTGTTTACCAAATATTGACAGTTGAAAGCCGGGCAATTTGACACTTTGACAGGGTCTAAAATCTAAACCGCACGAGATCAAAGAAAACGGTTTGCACATTCCTATCTTGGGTTTTCATAAGCTATCGAATGATAGTAACTTTGAATTTAATCGGAGGTTTAAAAGTTCCGGTTAATTTTATCCGCAGGTTAAATTCGAAGATACTGTCATTCGATAGTTTATGAAAACTTAAGATAGGAATGTGCAAATCGTTTTCTTTGATCTCGTGCGGTTTAGATTTTAGAGCCTGTCAAATTGTCAAAATGCCCGACATTCAACTGTAAATATTTGGTAAACAGCTCAAGATAGGTATAGGATATTATACACAAAATGTGTTTAGATTTTTCTAGAGAGTCCAAGAATGTCGTAATTCCATTTAAAAATATATCAAAGTGACCCCTAGCACTTTTATTTCATGTTCAATTGTTTTTTGCTGAACATATCCGAATTCGCGGGAGAAAATTACATAAGATGGCTATTTCAGTTTTTTTTATAAAAGTACAGGGAAAGTCAAAAAATCGCCTTCTCTAGTCCTCGTTGGATAACTCTGTACATACTGTCTAAAGCTCAGTCGTCCTCTAAAAGGTATCATCGTTTCATCTATACAGACTGATTCATTTGGAGTAAAAGACCTTTGGAAATTTTATATAAACATATTAAAATTTTTTTCGATCTTGTGAAGACGATTCCCAGGTTCAGCATTGTCTTTATCTGCAAAGTGCCAAAATCTCAACAGAAGTTCAAATCTATTGCGGGATATTACGTGTTCTTGGCAACTCAAAGGAAAGCAACTTATTTTTGGACCAATAGTCGGACAATTCAGGGATCTTCACGACGCCCAAGTATCCAAGTAAGGCAATATTTTTTTTCATTTCTTTATAATCAAGTTCGTTTCATCAACTATTATATCTAAAATTTCTCTAGTTAAAAACATGTCAAAATAATCTATTGGCCTAGCTAAGGCGAGGATTCCTGCAACTGTTGGGTCCATTCCACCTTTTCCAGTAAAAGGAAAGGATCACTCCAGACTATGTTATCATATATGTCTCTTGAGGTGCCGTGTACCGGAGATGGAGTTGTTCCTCTTGCACCTGCTGGGGATGGTGATCGCGGCGGGGGTGTTCGTATTTTCGGCGAAGAAGAAATATCCTCATCATTTGAACTAGACGAGTCTGGATCGCGATTAGAGCCTACGCTTTCATCGCTCATGTCAACGACCTCGTCATCGTCATCCTGCAATATCTTCTCTAGCTCGGCATCTGACAAATATTCTCCATCCATTTTAGATCACTTAACTTGTTAACCATAAAAGTTTACAAAAAGGTATTATTGTTTTTATTGTTTTAGAAAAGTTTTTTTTCTAAACACCTGGGTTTCTTACTCTGCTACCCGGAACAAAAGAAATAATTAAAAATATTTGTGTATCTCCAGGGATACACACGGCCTGGCACTGAAATTTTTTAGCCCAGGCCGCGTGTATCACAAAAGATACACCGTCTAAAAACAAAAAAAAAATGCAAAAAAAACATTAACGTCATATTGATTACTTTTATAATATTTTAACAACACATTTGTAAAAAAACACTCTTGGCCTGAGGCGACCAAACACTGAAAATCGCTTGGTAGTCAACGTGTTTTAAAATTCTCTTTGAGGGATCTTCAAAAATTTCGATTTTAAAAAATGGCTAAGTGTGTTAATCATGTAATAAAATGCCAATAGAAAATGTAGAAACTAGACTATTTTATTGATCTAATTGTAGATACTTTTTCGCATCTCATTAGAAAACGAGGAAGAATCAGCGGATTTTTTCGACGACGGTAATAATATGCCATAGTTGCAAGCATAATACTTACACAAAAACGCAATACCTGCAATATACCTTTATGTAAATATTATATGCGATAAAATGTTACTGTAATACTCAATGCATATGAATAAGTATAGAAATAAAAGTACGTTGCAGAAATTCACTATTTAATTTACTTGTTTCTGTAGTAATCAAAAGACGCAGTAAGTAAAATTAAATTATATCATACTCATTTTAAAACTAACCCAGAAATTTGTAAAATTTATATGGTGTTGTATTTGTAGGGTGCTGTATTATTGTAAAGATAGACAATGATTTAGACTCTTTCTGATTCTCCAGACGTACTTTACATTTATTTTCTCATATGACGTACCATCAATAATAATAATTTGTTTTACAGCGTAATTGATACTATTTTTATATACCTATCTTAGGTACGGGAAAACACGACTAGTAAAAATACCCAACACCTCAATTTCTTAATTAATATAAATTATATAAAATCAGAATATTTGTTAGGTTTTTTACATTTCTTTTTGGCCTATACGTCACAGAACCACCCGTATTGTTACATGTTGTAGAGACTATGAGATTCTTGGTTCATCCAAAATTTCATGAGCATCAGACAAATCAGGCAGGACTAAACTTTGTTCTGGAATGTAATAATCTAAATTTTATAAACTTTCATTATTAACTGGAATATAATTTCCAATCTTTCTTATTTGGTTTATATGCCTTTTCCATATTCGCCCATCATCAATTTTAATAAGATAATGTAATCTATCTAATGTCTTTGTAATAATTCCGAAAACCCACTTAATTTTAGCAAAATAGTTCCTGCATTCCACCCTATCTCCCTCTCTTATAACACGAACCTTTTTAGAATCATTTGCACCTATGTTCTGATTACCTGCATCAGGTAACAACAAGTCTAGCCTAGTTCGATTTTTTTTTTAAATAAAAGTTCTGATGGTGAAATAGTAGTGGTGCTGTGAGGCATAGTTCGGTATTGCAAAAGTAACTTTAGTAATGCACAATGTAAATTTTGTTTATTCTCAAATCGTAATGACAAGAGTGATTTTTTTAAAGTTTGAACAAATCGTTCTGCTTGACCATTTGTTAATGGATTGTAAGGTGCTATAAGCTTATGACAATAATGCCATTAGCTTTAAGAAAATCTTGAAATAACGTGGAGGTAAACGTGCTTGCTCTTTTAGATACCAATACTATAGGAATGCCATAAGTAGCAAATATTTCTCGGCAATTGGTAATCGTAGATAAAGAACTAGAGTCTTTAAAATTTTTTACTACTGGCTATTTAGAGTATGCGTCTAGAAGAATAAAGAACATTTTACCCAAAAATGGACCTGCAAAATCTACATGCACTCTTTGGAAACATTCTGTAGGATATTCCCAAATGTGATTATCCACTTTTGGTGGATTATTTTTAACTAAATACAATATGAACAATTTCTAGCCATTTTTTCAATATCTGAATCAATCCCAGGCCACCAACAAATACCTCTAGCAATTGATTTCATTTTAATAACACAAAATGACTATCGTGTAACTCGTCCAGTACTTTACCCTGTAATTCTTTTGGAACGACAGTTTTGTTTTGCCTCATTATAATCCTTGCTGAAGAGATAATTCAGATTGTTCAATATTGAATCGATCGGATGGTTTTAATATTTTACCGGTTTGTAAAGCAGCTAAAATTTTATTTAAAACTTGAACATATTTAGTAATTTCGGCAATTTTTTTTTGCAGTAACTGGAAGAGTCTCGATACAATATAATTCAAAAATATCTACTACATCGTAAAGAGATCTATTTGAATTTTCTATTGGCAGCCTGGACAAGCAACCTGCATTAGCATTTTCCTTAGAACTTTTGTATTTAATATCGTAATTAAATCCTTGCAAGAAAAGTGCGTAATGTTGCATTCTCATCGCGCTGTATACAGGTAAACCACTTGTAAAGCCAAAAAATTTGCACTAATGATTTATGATCTACAGAGTAACTTTATTTCCGTATAAATATTGATAAAACTTCTTTAAAGCAAACACAATACTATACGCTTCTTTGTCTATTTGGCTATACTTCTTTTGAGTAGAGGACAAAGTTTGTGATGCGTACTCTATAACACGTTCGGTACCATCTGAATAAAAACTGCACCGACTCCGTATGGAGAAGCTTCTGTAGATACTACCAAGGGCAATTTTGTATCAAAAACAGCTTTTGCCAGCAGAAATGAATTTTCACATTCCTTACTTCACTTAAATGAAACATTTTTACATAATAATCTATTTAGTGGATAAAGAATATAACTCAATTTTTTTATAAATCGATCATAGTAATCAATGCCAATAAACGCTCGAAGCTCTGTAATGTTCGTTGGTCTTGCAATACCATTAATAGCGTCAATTTTCTTTTCAGATTTATGAATACCAAATTGATATATAACGTAACCACAATAATCAATATAATCTTGAAAGAAAGAATTTTTTTCCTTATTTATTTGAATGTTGTATTGAACAAAACGTTGAAATACTTCTTCTAGTCTTTTTAAAAGTATTTTATCTGTCTCCAGTTATTTTTATATCATCAAGAAAAACCGAAGCACCCTGTATACCCTATAAAATATTTTCAATTTCTCTCTGCCAAATAGCTGGTGCAGATGCTATCCCATATAAAGGTCGAGTGCACTGATAAAGACTTTTATGAGTAGATATTTATCGTTAATAAATGTCTATCTTGAGGGCGTACCGAAAGTTGTAAATAGGCTTGCCTTAAATCTATTTTTGAAAAAGTTTTCCCACCTGCTATAGATGAGAAAAGTTCATTTATCGTAACACTAAAACACTAACACTAAAATCTCCACAAAGTCTTACACGATTGTTGTTTTTTAGAATCGGAACAACGGGTGTCGCCCATTCTGACGTATTTACTTTTTCTAAAATTCCAGGTAATTCTAATTCTTGTATTTCTCGTTCACTAAAGGAATAAACTTGAAAGCTACTGTACGAGGTTTTAGAAAAACTGATTTTGCATTAGGTTTCAGGGTTAATTTTGCTTCAATGCCCTCAATTTTATTGTATTCTTGTTGAAATATTTGTGAATATTTTTTAAAAAGCACATCTAACTGGTCTTGTGTATCAGTAGATACTAAATTTAAAGCATTTAAATTGAAATTTGGCATTTGTCGAAGCTATTCGCGACCCAACAATGGTTGTCTATCAACATCTGTAATGTAAGCACTTAATTCTTTAGAAAAGTTTGAAAGTTTTACCTGTACTGTAATATAACCTAATACATGAAATTCCGTTTTAGGCTAAACTTTCTTTTAGCTGAAATGGGTTATGTAAAAACTGTGTTTTTGTTTGTTTATAAAACGTCTGTCTGAACATAGAAACACAAATTTTGTTTTTCGGAAATGCGTCATTTCCGTTTTCCAGACTTTAGATTAGCTGAAATCGGTTACATAAAAATTAGTTTTTGTTTAATATTCTAGACATTTATTCACAGCCCAGGAATCAAAGATTTTTTTCCGGAAATGCATCATTTCTTTTTTTCTTCAATTTTTTTTTTCACAATTTGTTTTTTAAATTTTTTAGTTTAGAATAGCTGAAATCGGTTACATAAAATAGTATATTAAGATACTAGTTTTAAAAGACCATATTTTATCGCACCAGCACGAAATTAGGAAACGACCCGCTGCGGGGAATTTCCTAACGTGCGAGTGTCTTTTAAAACGTGTATTTTATACTATTTTTTTCTATTTTGCACGTTTTTTAATGAAAAACATTAATTTATTCAAGTCGCGATCAAAAGTTGGACGGCCATCTTGTCACTTTTGACGTCTGTATTTTACGAATCCCATTCAAAACGGTGTCGAAATTTTTGCTAGCGAGCCTTGACATTGAACAATTTTGTTAATATCATAGCAAGCAGTCAACAAAAGTAGTCTAGAAAAGAGCTTCTTTTCGACACTACTTTGCGTATCGAAAATACTTCTTTATGATACCAAAATAGAAAAATAAGTTTTACCTTAGTACTTGAGACATTTATTCTAATCGCAAGAACTAAAAACTTTTCTCCGGAAATGCGTTATTTTCGTTTTTCAAAAAAATGCTTATTAAAAAAAAGAAGTCTTGTACGTTATATCATGTCCCGCAAAATTAAAATGTAATTTACAGCGTTTCTAGTATAAATTAACGAGTCTTACTGAATTTCAGTTTAAAAAATGCTAATTTCTCAGGAAATGTTAATGAAAATAATTTTTAAGTATGTGTCCATTAAACAATACATCCCTATTTGCAACATCCAAGATGCCTTTGTTACAACAGCTCTCCATTTCAGATGACATTGGACAAATTAAGTATAAAATTCCACTGACATAAAAATCGTACATTTAAAACGACAACATATTCAAATTGCAAAATTAAATAAGCGCGCTGCCAACCCAAACTAACCCAAACTAACCCAAACTAACCCAAACTAACCCGACTGAGACAAACTAACCCAAACTAATCCAAACTAACCTAAGCT
>MU183814.1:117139-136892 GCA_016904865.1 Pissodes strobi
ATTGTTTCGCCTAGGCTTGCGTGAAGAAAGGCTTGCGCTTCGCGCAATCCTTTTTTCACACAAGTGCGTGCCGGCTTAAACGAGACGAAACTAACCCAAACTAACCTAAACTAACCCAAACTAACTCAAAAAATGAAAATGACTTATTTCCGCAAGAAGTTTTTTGAGGTATTATGTTTAGAAAAATATTTATAATGTAAAACAGAAACATGTTTTCGTGTAACTGATATCAGTTATTCTAGAGTCGAAAAAATGAAAATCGAAAAAAAATTTATGATTTTGCATTTGGGGAGGTTGCTCTATACTAAATAAACAAATATTTCTTACATAACTCATTTCAGCTAAGCGAAAGTTGATCCCAGATCTTTTCAGTGTCAAACGTCTGGCAACAGTGTGCCTTCTTCCTTGTGACATTTGACAGTAAAAAGGGGGATGCTTAGCTTACAATTATAATTACAAATAAACTTTTATTTTGTTTCATGGGGCTATGGACCGTCTTAAATTAGGACCGGGACAAAACGAAAGCCTCTCGTTCTACGCAAATGTCTCCTGGTTAATATTTTTACCAGAGAATTGATTTTCAAGTGTGTATTGTCTATATTTCTAGTGCTTTTGCGAAGTGGTGCTGAAAATTTGTGTCAAAACTCGAACTTTGGGGTCATTTTTTCGGCTCAAATTTCGCGGATCCTCCGATTTTTTTGGCTTAAACTACTCTATAGGACACCCCCTTTCTAATGAAAAGAAAAAAAATCGCGAAATCGTAGATACCTATATGTCACAAGACCCCTTTTCTGACTTTTAAAACAAACTTTCTGTAGATGTTCTCGAACTTCACAGGCTGAACATACAATATTTCTATTAAGCTTGCATTCAGAAGCTAGGTTACTGCCACATCTAAAACAAGAAATATTATTTAAATTTTTGTTAAATTTTGCAAAATTATCTCTGGAACTCCCTGTAGGGTCATTTGTACTAGTTTTTCCTGTAGCTGTTTATTTGGAAACTTCTTTTGTAAATTTTTGAACTGTCCATGTCCTCTTGACACTTGGCTGATTGACTGGACCATCACAGCTGATCTGCTGTCATTTTGAAGTTGATTAGCATCATTTTCTGACAATTCCATGCTAACAGAAATCTTCACTGCTTTATCGAAATCCAAATCACAAGTCTCCAAAAGTCTTGCCTGAATCCTTTTGCTTGTTAGTCCAAACACGAATTGGTTTCTTAACGCTGTCTTTAAATAGGTTCCAAAGTTGCAATTTATACTTAATTTTTGAAGTGCAGCCACATAATCTTGTAATTTTTCGCCATGGTGTTGTTTTCGTTTGTAAAACCTGAAATTTTCTGCGATTTCCAAAGGCTTAGGTGAGTAAAATCCTCCAATTTTCCTATAAGATCTTTGTATGTACATGTATGGATCCTCAGGGGCTATTTAATTGCAAATTATTTCAAACGATGTAGAACCAATATAATGTAACAAGTATGAAACTTTTAATTCAGTTTTAACTTGAAATACCTTGAAAGCTCCTTCCAACCTTTTAGCCATAATTTAAAATTTATGCTTCCCGGTTCAAAAGCTTCTATATTGAAAGACGTATGTACTGTAATATCTGCCATATTGAATATTTTTTGTACTTCCAATAATTATCCTCGTCGCCAAATTGTTGTAATTTTAGGGTAATGTATTATAAATATAGATAATGATTTTGACTCTTTCTGATTCTCCAGACGTACTTTACATTTATTTTCTCATATGACATACCATCAATAATAATAATTTGTTTTGGGTACATGCAAATTGGTTCTCAAACTAAGAAGGGTCAAAATTAATTTGTAAATTCGTTCCCATTATTTTTGGTTGACTTGATCTTTATGTGTAAATTGGTTCCCAACATTTTTAGTTTACCTGTCCTTTATGTGTAAATTGGTTCCCGAGATTTACCTAATAAAGCACGGTTTATCTTTATAAATCTGTTTATTATACAACATAGTGTTCTACATTAAAAATAGCAACTAAAACAAAATAATAACTTTCATTATTTCAATAATTAGTAGGTACCAGCACAGTGAAAAGAAACACATTTAATAAAATGTAGTAGACTAATTTCTTTTCTTGAATAAGATTCTATAATTTTTTCTATACATTTTTAGCGGTTCTTGACTTTACTATTATGTATTTAGCCGTAATATTGACGCTCTGTAATTTTACATAATTTTCAGTTTGAAATTCTTTCAGTTTTTCCAAAAAAAAGTAAAAATGTTAGGATGTGTTTTATAAAAAGACGCATTGAAATGTTTGTGAAAAGATTCACAGGCATTAGTAGTGCACGTAAGTTCAGCTGAGTTCTGAGCCCAAAGGTAAGGTGGAAAGAGAGAATCTTGTGTTATATAATTATCTATTAAATAATCTGAATACTTTTGAACATTTTCGTCTGTTGGTGCTTTTCGAAATTCTTAATGTAATACCATTATCCTTACAAATATTGATTATTAAGTTGAACAGATTTTTATACGTTACTGCTCGCTTATTTGATAACAATGAAAAAATTAATGGAATATAATGCCCGTTACAACAACCATGTGAAGTAAAACATTGGCAGAAAAACTGCGTGCAGTAATTAAACCTACCATCTAAAAAAATATGTGTCACTTTTATTATTAATACTACTCCATTTCTTTAAATTACGATGTTACATTTACAAATGTATTGGGTAAATTTTTTGAACCTTTCAAACGAGGAGGAAAATTAAAACTTGCAACAGCACAAACAAAACGTTTTTATTAATTCTGTAACTGTTAACAGTAGGCTGAGGAGTTGTAGGTCAGCAGTACTTACTTACCCGAGCTGTCTTAAGGAATTCTAACCCTCACACCCACTCTTATGAAGACAATGCTACATTATTAATTTAAATAAAAGACAACAATTTTCACTAGTCTAACAATGTTTAATAATCAAAGGTTATTGAAAGTAAACTTGCGGCGTAGATTTCGGCAGAAATGCAAAAAAAATAATTTCAATGTTTAATAAACAAATTTTGACATACGTGTACAACCAAAAATAAGAAATTACCACACATAGGCAGGACTAAGCCATCCCAGGGAGGGATGACTAACTATTTCATCTATAAGGCATGGCTCGAAAAAAAAGCTATAACTGACTGATGGTCTAACATTAGCAACCTCTCTTGTTCAAGAATAAGGTAGCACCTACATTCCCGCCGACCTTGTTCCATCCGCCTCCTTCTCGGTACTCTATTTACACTGTTGACAGATATATTCGGTAAAAATCCTAGCAGAAGCATTTAAGGGGATAAAACATGAACTGTCTTCCCAAGGACATGAACCTCGGTTAACTTAACAGAATCTAGGACTCATTACTGACCATTTATAGTTAAAGGTCGCTGTTCTTTACATTTATTATTATGTAAATATACCTACATATACTACTAAGACATAACGAATATAATAATGCTTATAATAAATTAGTCGTTGCTATCATATAAACAATACTAGCTTTAGACATAAATATTACGGTAAGAATTTGCCGTTACGTAACCCTATTAATAAACCATATAAAAATAAATATGAGAACAATATTACTCAAAGCTATGAGCACAAATTAACAATACCATATCTAGATAAAATATATAACTTAAAAAAAAATTATTTGCCTTTTGCTTAAAGAGAACACACACAGCTCTAAACGCTACTATTTACATACATACATACATACTTATGTTTTCATAACTCAGGGTAAATTATTATAAAATGAAAAATGCAATAATTTTTTTCAACTATACATGTGAGGATTTTCAATTTCCGAATGCCTATTTTTGTCAGAACTATTACATTTGAGATGTCTAGTTTTAAATTTTAGAGTAAAAAATATTTTTATTCTTATAACTAGTTTTAATACAAACAGCTTGGAAAAATTTGAACAGGGATGGAGAAATTGTACTTTTCAAATTAATATATTCACGAGATAATTAGAATTTTTTTTCGCCTGTACAGGGTTATTCAACGAGGACTAGACAAGGCGATTTTTTGACTTTCCCTGTACTTTTATAAAAAAAAAATCTGAAATAGCCATCTTATGTAATTTTCTCCCGCGAATTCGGATATGTTCAGCAAAAAACGATTGAACATCAAATAAAAGTGCCAGGGTCACTTTGATATATTTTTAAATGGAACACCCTGTATATTACTACATTTTTGGACTCTCTAGAAAAATCTAAACACATTTTGTGTATAATATCCTATACCTATCTTTAGCTGTTTACCAAATATTGACAGTTGAAAGTCGGGCATTTTGACACCTTGACAGGCTCTAAAATCTAAACCGCACGAGATCAAAGAAAACGGTTTGCACATTCCTATCTTGGGTTTTCATAAGCTATCAAATTATAGTCAATTTGAATTTAACCGGAAGTTTAAAAGTTCCGGTTAATTTTATCCGCAGGTTAAATTCGAAGATACTCCAACCCCAACTTGATGCCTAAATATCCATAATTCCCAACTAGCTCATTGTTATTGGGGGGGACAACCTACAATGATGTTTTTCTGTCTATTTTCAAAAAATCCTAAATCTTTTGTTTGTTGTAAACTCCTTTTCAGGTATGGATTATTTCTACCGACTTCAGTTTTTCTAATTTCAGGCTATTATCCATTATAGATAGGTAGGTAATGACAGGTAAAGATAAGGTAGCAGCATTGTCTTTTATACAATGGTAGCAGACATCCAGAAAGCATAATAGGCTCCCAAATATTTAATATTACCCGAATTTGTTGTTCCGAAGATTTACTGGAAATTAGGGTATGATTCAAACTAGGATATTACATCTGTGTTTCAAACGGACTAAAGACACGTTATGCTACTTATTTAACCGAGAAACTCTTTACATTACACAAACCGAACTTCTTCTATTTTTCCTTTTCCGCGAAATAGAAATCGTTGGTTAGGTCAGGTTAGGTTCTCTTCTTTTTAGGTTACTATGAAAAATATCAGGCCTACTAAACATAAAACCCAGGCCTTATAATAAATAACTTCTACAAGGTAATACAGGCCGGAATAATTTCATTTCTTTACAATAGAATTATTTTGCTGGAAATTGTCCAAAGACCAGGTCATGTGAGAACAGCATAACAAATTTTATAGGAACATACTCTAATTAAGAAAGACCATTTTTTAAGCACATATACGGGTGTTATTATTCTACTTTTGAAAATTTTTGCTCAATGTAGAATGTGGAGATTATGTTGTTGGATTAGAAAAAAATTTGAAACCTAGAACAGTCTAGCAATGCATATTACATGTACCTAACGTCTTTTGGAATTCAATTTATCACTTATAAATTGCACTTTTTCACCGCTAATACTCCTGTATCAATATTTATCTATTCTTCAAAAGCAATTATTCAACAACTAATTTAAATTTCAATTAAAAAAAAAAACAACCATTATATTGAGGGTTAGTAGCTATGTACTTACCGGTCATAATCTATAGAGGAAATTTGAAGAAAGATTTTCCATCTCCAGACCTAGTTGAACAGGCACGATATGCACAAGAATTACCCGGTCTGATTATACACTTATTCAGTTTTAAAACTTGGAAATTATGACACAATTCAAAACTAAAACGCATATATAAAAAAACAGTAGACCGATTTGTTTACTAGATTAATATGAACATGCCAACATTGTTCTCCTTCTTCTTTCCTTTCTTATAAAAAAGTAGGCAAGCCCTAATATTACTTACCGCTCCTGCGGCGTTATTGCCGATGACACTTACGAGTATGTCTGTATCATGGAAAATCGGCAGCTTGTTTTTAATAACAGAGCAATTAGATTTATTAGAAAATAGAGCATGTCAAAATATAAATTTTTCGCATTTAAGTATACCGTGCAGAATATAATACTAACATATAAACATTTATAATACAAAACTTGAATCAAATAAAAAACATAAAAAATATGAAGTGATACCCATTTTTGGTAAATTTTCAGTGTAACAACAATTGGAATTTTGCAAAACAGTATATTGTGTAACTAGTAGAAAAAGCAAAACACGAGGCGCAACCGAGGCCAGCAACACAGGAGTCCAGGAATGTGCTTATCCTACGAGCTGCACGTACTATTTTTTATCCGATCGGAATTAATTAGAATACGTATTTATAAGAATAGAGCCAAATATTACTCTAAATAAAAACTGTGTTTTACATTTAAACTCAACATAATATCAAGTTTTGAATCGAGCGAGCTTGGAGTTTATTACGTAACTACGGAAATCACAGCTAAATATTTTTTAATAAACGTCAGATCTGCAAACAAGGTGTTTAAATAGGACAGAAATGTTATATTCCCGTCCTAGGACGGAAGCGTATTAGTACTTCCTACTATGTGATAGCACGGTCATTGTGCTGAAGCGTAGTAGCAAAACTAAATATCATAGCCATCTTGTGGGGGTTTAAACTATACGCGAATTACGTGTTGAAGTCCAGGAGGAATTTATAAGCGCTTGATTATGAATTCATACTGCGCTGCAACACAGGAGGAATTAGATGTCTTCGCGATGCAATCAATTTGCAGCAAGAGGCCTCGTGGTCGAGAGGTCTAGATGGTTAGGTCTCAAATCGGCGGCTTTCGGCGGCCCGGGTTCAATTTCTATCATTTTTTTAAAGGTTAAGTTTCTAAACAGCTTTTTTCCATACTATCTTGGGTATGTCTTGAGTTAGTTTGGGTTAGCACCTGGTTAGTTTCCTTTTCTGTTTTGTTCTTGATTTTGGGTATATCTTGGGTTAGTTTGGGTTAGCACCTGGTTAGTTTCCTTTTCTTGAGCCCCCGTAGCGAGCGAAGCAAGCGTCGGGCTATGCGAAAAGTGAATATGTCTTGGATTAGTTTGGGTTAGCACCTGGTTAGTTTCCTTTTCTGTTTTTTCTTGATTTTGGGTATGTCTTGAGTTAGTTTCGGTTAGCACCTGGTTAGTTTCCTTTTCTTGAGCCGCCGCCGAAGCGAGCGGAGGGCCATGTGAAAAGTGAAATATTTTGCTTTCCTGTATTTTAACACATTGGAGTGTTGCAGCGCAGTATGAATTCATAATACGCGTTCATAAATCCCTACGTGATTTCTGAGCTGGCGCACGGTAGGATTTTTAATCTACCTTGACAAAAATGGTTCATTTAATTCCTCCTGTATTTTAACACATTGGAGTGTTGCAGTGCGGTATGAATTCATAATACGCAGGACGGAAATGTTGTACATGCAGTTATTGCATGTTGCCAAGCAACAAATACAATACACTGGGATCATGACTTTTGCGGTGAGAAAACACATCGGAAAGGTATAGTTTTTCGTCCGATCGGATTAAAACGTTTTTCTTCTATATTTAGACATTTTAAAAGGCGTTTTTGACCATTAAAATGTTGCGCAATTGTTTGGTTATCCCACAAGAAAGCCCCAAAATTCGATTTTTGAGGAGCTGAAATGGTAAAAAACGATTGTACGCATGGTCCTTTGCTCGCTCCGGGGGCGCAACCAAACAAAACTAACCCAAAGGCATGCCCAAGATCATGAAAAAAAACCTTAAATAAAAAATATTTGCATTCTTGACTGACATTTTTTTTATATTGGGCATGCCTTTAGTTAGTTTGGGTTAGTTTTTTGGTTGCGCCCCGGAGCGAGCGGAGGGCTATACGCTCGGCTATACGTGAAGTGGAACATTTATTTTTTACATTAATTTGGGTTAGCTCGGGTTAGTTCTTGTTGGTTACGCCCCCGAATCGAGTTACCTCGTAAGAAAAGGTGAAACCTTTGGTAACATTGCGCGTCAGATGCCAAAAGTTTTCTATGTTTTACATTTCAGCTCCTCAATAGTCGAACATTGGGTCATTTTTGTGGGATAACCAAACAATTGCGCAGCATTCTAATGGCCAAAAGCGTCTTTTCAAAGTGTCTAAATAAAGAAGAAAAACATTTTTTGAAAATTCCAATTTTTAATAAACTGAAAAATAACCCTATTTTCCGCTAGAAACGTTATGTAAACTGGGCCCTACGTCACTACTTCACCACTTCACATTGGTCACTAAATCAGCGGTACTCTCTCTTGTCGCACACGCCGACGACGTCGCGTAGCGGCCACTCGTCTAGAAGAAACTGGCCGCCATGTTCATCGCGTTTTTGCCGTATCGGTTTGTTGTTTTTTATATGTCTTTGATACAAACTCATAATCGTATACTATACGTTTATGAGTTTGTATCAAAGACATATAAAAAACAAGTCAATGCGAGTAGCAGAAAAACTGGAACTCGGATCATGGAGCATGGGCGTGCAACGCTAGGATTGGAAAAATATTTTAAAAGTGCATTTGTACTTACGCCCACCGTTTTTAACAATTTTTAGGTAGTTAACTATATTTTGGAACGTTGATACCGTCTTTAAACTCATCTTTTTCGGCGACATTTACTTTTCGAGCTATAATCATCAAACTTTTAAACTTCATGAGTGTAAAATTTAAAATATTGTTTTAGTTTTAATGCAAACTAAGAAATATAAAGACTAGGCATAAACTGCGGTTGTATAAACTAAAAGAAAACACGTTTGTTGTTATTATTTTAAATTTTGCAGGTGTAAAGAAGGCGAACGGAAAATACTTGGAATTTCCTTATGCAAATAAAGATCTAATCCATTTTTACACATTGCTGTATAAAAGAACAGTTGATGGTCGTCATAATAAAAGCATGTATATGAGAAAACAGTGCGCGTCTTTAATGTTCCTCCTTCCCCCCCTACTAACTTTTAAAACGCTCATTTCTTTGTTACAAAATGTAGGCGTACTAAATAGCAGCCCTGTCTCCAGACTTTAGGCCGCCCCCTTACAACAAACCAATTAAGGAACTTTTGTCCGTTCTAGAACAGTGGCGGCTCCTGACTTGTTAAAGAGGCAGTGCTGCTCAGGGTAGGCAAAGCCGAAACATTTGTAGATACATGTGGTAAATGTGCCGCAGGCGAAAATTTTGACAATTTTCAAGGTCAAACGGTCTAAAATTATGAATTAAAAATTTGCCCAGCAAAAATATTTCATTAAAAAAATTAGGTTTCGCTACATACATTTTCCCTTTTTTTTGATACGATTAACAAAATCCTTATCAAAAACTACTTTAAATATTTAATTATCCAAGTAGGGAGGGCGGCGCCCTAGAGCTTTACCTCACTGGCTTCCACTGTTTTAGCTGTATATACCAAATAACGATACTACTTATTTGTTTAAAAACGTATCGAATGAAACTAGGAAAAATTTAATAACATTTTTAAATTTACATATTCACTAGCGAGTTAACTATAAAATAATACATTATACTTTTTCGTGTCCTCACTTATTTAAACTTAAGCCAACCTTATTAAATTCAAGACTTAGATTCATTAGAAAATAATTTTGTGCCGTGTTAAAAGACCGCCGAGGGCGGCTTTAAATTTGTAAACAATTTGCGTAATTTTGTTTTTCGTACGGGTTTTTAGATTAAACATTTCAGTAAAAAAATTAAATTATCATTGCGAGAGTGTTTACCGTTTTACATACAAACACATTAAAACTTTAGAGCCTCGCCGCCTCACCCCTGGAGATGGGGCTGCAAATAGCAATGGTTAAAATGGCGGACGAGCGCCATGTTGGAACTTTTAAATAAAAAGGTGTCTTGCGATACATCATTTCAAACGTATCATTGATTACTTTATGATTTCATAATATTAGACTATTACCATTCAAAACAACATGGAGGCGTTTTTAAAACTGACAATTTTTTATCTTTGACATGTCATAAAACCCAAACAGTTACAGAATTACTGTTTGCACTTTCCCTCTTAACTCTTTAGAAGCTATTCTGCCATATAAATTCTAAGTACTGTTAGCTGTCAATTTTTTTTACATATTTTGACATTTTGATATTATGCAACTTTTTAATCTTCGCACTTTGGATTCTAGACGTCAATATTTTGATTTATGTACAGGGTGTCCCAAATTCGAGCCTCATTATTGGGATCTCGAAAACTAGAAGAGATACGAGGTCGATTAAATGGAGGCAAAGTTGCGTATTTTGATGCTGATCAAAATGACACCCTACAAGTTTAAAAATTCCGAATACTTACGAAGATTTTTGAAGAAAACCGAATATTCGCGATTTAATTTTTATTTTTTTATGACTCTATTTAAAAAGATATATCAAAATAAATTTCACATTTTCATTGCGACTTTTTCTGTTTTTCAAGATGGTGTTTTCAGATTTTCAAGCCGACGCCGACGTTTCGTCTTTGAGCTTCCATCATCAACTTTGTTTTTTTAAATACGGCCCTGGATTTTTTATTACGGATTTTATAAGCTTCTGAGGTCCCAAAACCAATGATGTATCGCACTTATTCGAAAAATTCATATTAGTGACATTTTCCATAAGAACTCATGTGTTAGAGAGAGACAGAAAATAGATTTTTAATAGGATTAAAAACAAAAACCTTTTTTTACGCATTAACGCTTGTAACGGAATATATGTTAAATATAATGTTATGAAATATTTGTCTATTCCGCTCCATTTATTCTACCTATTTGTCAATGGTTTTCAATGTTTAGTACATTGATAGGCAGTTCAATTTTAGTATATTGATAGGCAATGCTTGAATGCTTGCTTAGCTTGACGCCGTGTTTCTTACAACGGTTGTCACGTGTTTTGAACTGGCCAATGAAAAAAAAAACGTTGAATTTTAAATCGGTAGAATATATACAGTTTGGAAAAATTCCATCTCATCTTGTGTTAAAGCGTCGGCACGGTGAGTCCTAATAATTTTTGATCTTAAAATATCTTATTCATTCTGCATATTTTTCAATAATCCTTTCATACTTTAAATTTATAATTAAAAATTGTTTCCAATTCAGTTAGATATATTTGGCTTTTGTATTGCATTTTTAAGTAATTGTGATTTCAACAATTCTAAATTTTTTGGTGACCTTAAGGTTAAATACCGATTTTTTTGGTGAATAGTTGCGTTTCTTATTGGTCAAATTCGTGCAATTTGATAATGGTTTAATCCAAATTTGTCGAGAGCGGAATTATTTCATCCTTTTAAACGGTCACACACATTATTCAGATATTTTCATTTAGATTTGACGATATTGTTGGGAAGATTCGCAGAGCAGATTTTATCTTTTCTTGTAGAAGGTGGTAAATTGAATTTATAGTAGAATTTCTCTGGGTTTTTCGTAGCAATATTGTTAGTTATAGTAAATTTTTCGCTTTTCAGACTTATTTCATTACTTTTTCAGATTATTTGTTGCTTTAAACTATAATTATTATTGCTTATCGTGTCAGCGTTTGATCCATGATGTATCTATATTGCTTTGCCTATTAAAGAGGTTAAGCACGTGTAAAATTACCTGGTTGATTTTTTCTTTATCTATAAACATAGTTCCTATCTCAAAGCGGGATAGTAATTATCTTATCTTTATCTTTATCTTTGATTAATTGAGACGTAATTTACGTCCAATTATTGTTTATGTGCCAAGGGCCATCTTAATAAATTAAGTTACCTATTTGGAGTCATTAGACTTGTTTAAGAGAGGTTATACCTCGTTCTTCTTTTTTTTATTAAAGTCTAGTGATTTTCTATTTGAAGTTGCCGAGAGCCACTGTTGGACAAGTTCCATAATTTTCTTTTAAATTTCTAATTTCAATCATTATTTCTTTTAAATTTCATATTTCTAATTAAAGACTAGAAATACCTTGAGTAGCAGTAATTGTTCATAGTGTCATTTAATCATAATTAGCTATAATTTTTGCTGAACTTAAATGGTAATTTAAGTTCTGATTATGTAACCAGTGAATTTTCAAGTTGTTGGTTAAAACCTTGTATATCAGACTGAGGTCCATAGGATACTCTTTTGTATAATTATAATTAGCTGTGTACACCGGTCTAAGACACCCAATTCTTTTTTTCATGTAAACGTTCAACGTTCCTACAAGACAACAATCACACAGATCATTGTGGTGACAGTCGATCCGATAGCAGGCACGTGCAGACAACTGGGAACCATTCCTGGAATTACTGGTAAGCCCTGGACACGCCTATAGCTAGGAAGCTTAGGTACAGGCATTTGAGTTTCCAGAGGAGGTCCCAGACGATCACGCGGTTTGCGGATAATACAAGAACAGTTGGGAACGTAGGTAACGCGTTACTTATATGAAAAAATTGCAAAGACCTAGATTTTATTTATTTTAAATTTGTCAAACACCAAAGCTAATTTCAATTTCATCATTTTGGTAAATAAAATTCTCAGTGATCAATTGCATTTATAATCTAATTTTAAGCCAATTCTCATTTTTACCATTTTTGTTAACTAAATTCTCAGTAATCAATTATTGTATTTGATTGCATTTGTAATCTAATTTTAAGTCAATTTTCATCTTATGTTCATAACTGCAGTGCACATGGTACCATAAATTGTAATTTAACCATATAGTTAATATATAGTTGTTTTTAATTTACCTTTTTTGATTTATCGCAAGTGGCGCCATATAAATATTAGGCCACCAAGGGAAACATTTCAATCCACGCCTTCAAATAAACTAACTAAATTAACTTATGCTCTATCCTTACAAATTGGTGAATGAGCCAAATAATAAGTTATAAGTACGACTGAGCTAGAAATTCATTACAAAGTGGGCAACACTAATTAGTTACAAAGTAGCGCCCAACGAATTAATTAAAATAATTAAATACCATTTTGTTATAAATTGGCGCCCAATATAGTTACACGCTTTGCATAAAGAAAGCTTAAAGATGATAGTTTTTATATCATAGAAGTGGTTAATAAATAATATAAGTATTAAAGTGTCAACCCTTAAACCATAGGCTCTAGGCTATATTTTTAGCAATTTACCCAAGTAAATAGTTGTGTGGGATTAGATTTGGAACAAATAATAAATTTCACATTCTCATTGTTTTATTGCACTTTTTCGAAAAAAATCATCTGGTAAGATCTTACCAAAAAAAATGTTTTCTGTCTCTCTCTAACACATGAGTTGTTATGAAAAATGCCATTAATATGAACTTTTCGAATTAGTGCGATATATCATTGATTTTGGGACCTTAGGAGCTCTTAAAATCCGTAATAAAAAATCCAGGGCCGTGTTTAAAAAAACAAAGCTGATGATGACAGCTCAAAGAGGAAACGTCGGTTTGAAAATCTAATAACACCATCTTGCAGAACAGAAAAAGTAGCAATGAGAATGTGAAATTTATTTTGTTATATCTATTCAAATGGAGTCATAAAAAATAAAAATTAAATCGCGAATATTCGGTTTTTTCCAAAAATCTTCGGAAGTGTTCGGAATTTTTAAACTTGCAAGGTGGCATTTTGATCAGCTTCAAATCGCGCAACTTTGCGTCCATTTAACCGACCTCGTATCTCTTCTAGTTCCCGAGATCCCAATGATGAGGCTCGACTTTGGGACACCCTGTACTCTATTTAAAATAGTTAATAATATGATCAATTATCTGGAGCTGGTGGTACTCCATCTTCCACAGAAATCTCTTAGAAATTCACACACATTTGTTACATATCATAGGACTAATTATATCGAATATCAAAATTGGCAAATGAAAATCCAAATAAAAAAATATAGATTTCTTTAATATCAAATGTAATAAATTAAAAAAAAATGTTATGGAATCTTACAAGACCTAACTGATTGTGAGTTTTAATCTGGGTGATTAAATATTTTCTTTAGTTATTCACCATCTAGGTAATTATATTATTACAAATGTTATCAAATAATACTGAATATATTTTATTTTTTATTGTTAATAATTTATTTACTACTTGTTAAATAGTTGCAAGTTCTTGTGCAGTATTTTGTGTCTCTGTTTTGTATATGCTAAAAGCGTTAATAAATATTCCATTCTATTCTATTATATTAATTAGCTAATCAATTATCAATTAAACGTAAATTGTTTTTTTCCCGAACTGTGACCTAAAATGTATTTTTTTTAGTTATGTGCATATTTCAATATTAATAAATTATTCTTTTGTGTCTAGTCATTTTCATTTTTGTGATGGCTTATTATTTTCTGCTTGACAGCAGGCTTATTTCAATGTTACCTTGACTTTAAACAGGTGTTCCCTAAAATGTTACGCCTATGGTGCGCCGCCCGGAGAAACATGGCGCAGGCGCGTCATTGTGGGCGGACATAAATGAAACATAAATGAAATCTGTGGCGCGTTTCGGTCGCCATCTTCATTGCTTTTCATTCTTTATTTTATCCCCTCTTCACGTTAATATTTCTTTTGTTGACATGCAAACATTTGGTAATTTATGAATGACCTACTCCGTCTACTCATTTTTTATATGTCTTTGGATGGACTTCATTTTTCGCGAATGCGCAGCAAAATTTGGTCCCCAGCTGTCGCTACTCGTTGGTTTGTTATACTCTGACAAGACTTACAACCGTTTAAAGTCGTGGTGAAACTACTTGTCATAAAAACACGATATTAAAAGTAATGCCTTTACAAGGTTTAACGATAATTAGTTTCTTCTAAACAATGATAAAAGCTGCTTTACGGCATAATTTGTTTGCTTATGACAGGTATACAATTTTAGAGATTATTCGTTTTGGATTTGAACAATATTTAGCAACTCAAATTCGCCTTCAGCTTCAAAACTATATCAATAATAATTTAGCAGCAAAGTAAAGATTGGTAGATATGGGTTACTGTTATCAAAAATTTACCTTTTAAAAACAGGAATAGGTCAAAATGATTAATTGTTTAACATGATCATTCCTCGATTTTCCGTTATTTTGACGTTAGTATAAAATGAACTAAACATATTTTACACGCAAGAAACAGTAACGTCAGTGACCTCAAATCCCTTGAAGTATTGAGATCAAAGAGTACCGGCAGGCACCTGCTTGCCTGGCTTTGCCGTCGTTGGATCACGTCCTATACGAGGGGACGTACAATTAGTAAAATTTTATTGTCACATTATTTCTACTAATAAGTCATGTACAATTTATTTATTTTATAGTTTCATTCGACACTCTAATATTAATATATTTAGAAATTATATTAGAGATAATATTTAGATTATAGACAGGTTCTTAAGAATGTGTGAAAGTTAAAATGATAGTAAAACAAATAAATAATAAATGCATTATTCGATGCAGATTAGATTATTAGAGCAAGTTTTGTGTAATGTAGCTTATATTACAAAAATATTAATTTCTTCGAAATTGAAGAAACGTAAAAACCCAAACTAATATAACTATAAGGTATTTGGTAACACAAAACATAATATACGCAAAGTTTGTTCATTAACTTTATGCAAATCTTAAAATGAAATTCATGCAGAAACGTTGCATTTTACCGTTAATTTAACTACCTACAATTTGCACCTAATATCTATATAGCCAATTTTAACGGTGTTAAAACGGTCTTTTTTAATAACGTATAAAATAGTAGCTTTCCTAATCAGTGCACAAAGTTATGTTTTCCCGCACCCGCAGCTAGACGAACGACGCGAAGCGGACTTCGGATAAGCTTTAAGCGCGGGCAAACTACTTTGTGCACGTGTTAGGAACAATATTTTTTCTACGAGTGAAATAACTATACATTTTTTTAAATTTCTATTGCCATCAAAAACCACAACTTATAACTACCTATTTATTATTATTAACAACATGTCTTCCTTTTGCAACGCGGCAATACTGACAAACCAGGAAATGACATCTATTACGACATTTTTACCTTCATGATCTGCAATACATTTAAAATTGCGAACTGCACATTTAATATTAATGTTGTTGATAATAATAAATAGTTGTTGTTTTTGATGCCAATAAAAATTAAGAAAAAAAGTTATTTCACTCGTAGAAAAACATTGTTCCTAACACGTGCGGAAAGTAGCTTTCCCCCACTTAAAGCTTATCCGAACTTTTATCAAGTGTGATATTATAAGTGTAATTTTTTTCCGCAAAGCGCTACTTTGCATATGCACAAGTGTGCGCAAAGCAGGTTCTTTGCGGTAACTCGTAGAAAGAATACTTTTTCTATTTTGCGTTCAAAATGATTCCATTTCGATACGCAAATGCGTGTCGAAAAGAACTTCTTTTCGATACGGCATTTGTTGACTGGTTGCTAGGGTATTAACAAAATTGTTCAATGTCAAGGCCCACTAGCAAATATTTCGACACCGCTTTCAATGGGATTTCTAGTAATAAAGACGTCAAAAACGACAATATGGCCGCCCAACTTTTGATCGGGTCTAGAATAAATTAATGGTTTTCATTAAAAAACATGCAAAATAGAAAAAATATTATAAAATAATACGTTTTAAAGACGTTTAGCGCACTCGCACGTCGGCGTCGCACGCGGAGACCACGCAAGCGGGTTGTTTCCTAATTTCGTGTTCGTGCGAAAAAATATGGCATTTCAAAATTTGTATCTTAATGTACTATTTTTTCACTATTAAAAAAACGTTTCTTTATAGGCGGGAATCAATCCTATTGGTTTTGACGGTCACGCCACGCAGCGCCTTAGACTTAGATACCTAAACGATTTATAATGCGTTTTTACACTATTACAAAACTGACCGGTCCTTTTTATTGGTGCAAACACCGTTTTTTAAAGCGTACTATCAAAGCAGACACAGTCGGTGATCGTCAGAACTAATATGATTGCTTCCCGCCTTTTAAGAAACGCCGTTATTCGACATATTCAGGAAGCGTTTTAAAAATATTTTAGAACGTAATTTTGAAGTGCTTTTAAAAGCACTTAAGGTTGCGTTGCATGCACCAATTCAAAACGTTTTTAATTACACGTTGTATGTAACGCTTAAAACCGCAACATTTTTTATTAGAATCTTCGTAATAAAACCACACGTGTAGTTTATTTGCCTTAAGAACAAAAAAATATACATTTTTGAAAATAGTTAACTTAGCTATTTGTTTATTTGCTTTCTGGGTTTTTATGTCTCTGTTAGCAAATTTTAAGGTGTAATAAATCCTTACTCTAGTATATAAAGAAATACAATACGCCAGAGGGAAGAAGTTACATGGATGAGAAAAACTAATCGTAGAAAACTCGTCTATTAAACGTTTGCCTATATTAGGAACTCCGACTAAATGATTGAATTGTTGAACAAACATATCCTCCAACGATATTAGAAAATTCACAAATGAAGTAGAGGGAATGGTTAAGCCACCGAAGGGTTTTTCTTCTGTGCTCTTGTACGTTTTTTACGACAAAAAATGGTTGCTTCGTTCGGAAGGTCTTTCCCTGTCGCATATTCTTCACATATAGAACATGTTGAATGTTGTTTTAGACATTTTTTTAATAAATATCCCCCTACATATATTAAAGAGTTTCCTTCAGCTTTATCAAAACGTTGATAATCTTTCGTATAAATTTTCAGGTAATCAGTTGTAGGCGATGTAATTAAAATTTTACATTTTTGTAAAAGATCTGGAGTGACATTCATTAAAATTTCATTCATATCATTCAGACGGTTTGTTCCCTCAAATTCTTCAAAATAATTTAAACTAAACAATTTTTAAAAGCTCTAGAAAACTGAATTGGTGTTGGGTTTTTCGCATTCCCACAAGCATTTCTAATTTTCCCAAAAAATTTTCGAAGCAGTCTTGGTTTAAATGGCGTGTTAGCAAAAAAAAATGTTTCCTTTAAAATGTTCCATAATTTTAAAAGAGAACAAATAGTTAACATCCAGCCGTAAATAAACCTCATATTATTAGTAATATCTTTCCCTGTTGAGTTAAACACCTTCATTTCTTTAAACAAATTGTACATTTCCTTTAACAAATCTAGTTGCTTTTCTGTTCCTTTGAAAGCTTGAAAGTTTTGAAGATGGCCACAAATTAAGAATATCAAAAAATCATTTATTTTTCCAATGAAGTTAGCAGTAGGTTCAGCATCTACTGGTAACACCTTAAACTCGATTAATGCCTACATTGCCGTACAGACAGAATGACTGAAAACCTGTGTGGCGTAACGAACCTTCATTTTTTGAAAATTGGTGGGATATATATGCTCATCTGGCAATCTTGGTACTAGCCTATACATTCTTTTCTTATCATACTCGTACATTTGTTCTAAATAACATTTTTTAATAAAATTATTACCTACTTGAAAATTATGTGCAAATAAATAATTATTCCTGGTGGATTTTGATAAATGTGGTATGTCATAAAAATCAAAACGGGCAAATTATCTACTAAAAATGAAGGATTTTCTGGTGTAAGCTTAAAATCGCTTTTTACAAGTTTATAGAAGTTTGAACCCTAATCTGAAATTATACCCATTACATTAAAACCAACTTTTCCCAATTTTTTTATGGACCGAAATATTATTTCTTTACGGTAGTTTTTAGTAAGTAAGTTTTAGTAAGTTCTTGTCGAATTTAAAAAAATAATAAAATGTGATAGTTTGCTTCCAGTTTTTGGCGATACCTTTGACCATAATTACCAACGCACTAGTGGCAATGTTAGTTGTTATTTTATTTTCGGTTTCTTCAAATCCAACAACTTTATCCCTAACGACATTGTAGAAAAAGTTTGATTTCAATGACATTTCGTCTACACATATAACACAATGTTTAGAAATGGGTTCTAATAAATTAACTCTTAGTTCTATAGCTTTAAGGAGAAAGCTGTTGTAACCCGGTGTACCGATCCAGTGCATTGTAGTTATCTCTAAAGTTCTTTTAATGGAAGTAGAAATATTGGTTTTAAAGTTTTATATACCTACCTTTGGGCCCAGAAAATATAAAGAAAGAGCAAACTGCTTTATTTAATTTGTGAAACGAGAACCTTTAGGCGATTTATTTACTAAATTTAACTGAGCTGCAAAGAGACTAACAAATTCTGCCGGGTAATTTTTTTTCAAAACCTTGTTAACGTCCTCAAGCGTAATGTCTTCATTTCCACCTGTAACCTTCAATTGTTTTTCGTGTATGTGTTTTTTCAGTTTAAGTTTTCTGGGACTATTGGATGAAAGGATATTAGTGGTTTGGCATGCTTCCGTTTTAGTTCCCTTTTTCTTTCTTCTAAATCATTCGTTTGAATAGCAATACTTATCACTACTTTTTGTTTCAGTTTTTTCCAGATCAATTAAATAAACTTGTGTAGATGCATTAACCGTTTCTAGAAGTACTCTTTCAGTTGATGATAAAACTGGCCTATTATTAATCGGTAAATGCAGTGTACGAATAGCATCAGATTTAATGCGGTTCTTCTGAGGATTCGAAAAATATTGTATCTCAAAATGTATTGCACATATTTTCATTTTCAAATTGTATTCGTTATTATTAAGATGTGAATATCTGTTATTTCCCACAAATCCCAGTTTTTGCTTCTATTAAAAGAGCGAAATTCATGTCTTTTTATTTGCAATTGAAAGTGAGTGTTAATTAAAACTGCAACACTTTCCTTATTTTCCCACTATGATTTTATTATAAAGCCCATCGCCCAGCTTTGCACGCGCAACAGTCTGAATTAAACAATTATTTTAACTCCCCGTAAAGTTTTCTACATTTTTGTACATTTTGGATATATTTTTTAATGTGATGCCCCACTATCCATAGTTTTAAATCCCCCATCCCCATCACATGGCCTACCACATTTTTCAAAACGTAAAAACTACTTTTCTTACTTTAGATATAATAATAATAATAATAATAATAATAATAATAATAATAATAATAAT
>MU183814.1:136902-147273 GCA_016904865.1 Pissodes strobi
ATAATAATAATAATAATAATAATAATAATAATAATAATAATAATAATAATAATAATAATAATAATAATAATACTTTAAGCAGAATCGATATCGTTTAATTTAATAAAATGAAATAACCCTTTTTTCGACCTTGAAATCCATTTTCTTTGATTTAGTATCTCACAACCCGCATTTTTAAAATTTTAATAAAGCCATACCTGCATTTTTTTTTATAAAAGCATAACTATTTAATAATCCACGATATATATATTTTTAATTTTATACCCCACAACCTACAACTCATATTTTAACTTTTTAAAACATCCTCTTTTCAACAAGATTTCTTATTTATATCTTCCTTATAATTTTAACCCATGTTTGATGTGTAAAAAATGCTAAAACACTTGTGCGTCTACTTAAAAAAAGGTAATATAACTACCAATTTTCAGGCCCATAATAGTTTTATAACCTGAGCTACAACCCCTTCTACAAAAATATATGGTCACTACTCCCTCAACACCCGATATTGAAATTTGGAAAAATGATGATGGTGTTTTTCCCTTTGCAATTGCATTGTTTTGTTTTATTTAGATATAAAATATTTTTGTTTGTATTGGTTTCACCCCTATGCCACGGCGCATATAACAACCAGCAATATCACATCTTCTTTTCTCGTATCTGCGCAAGTCCGCGCGCAAGATATTCCTTGGTAGGAAATCCGCCAAACTGCCGCCAGCGGCGTCGTGTTTTTACGATTGGTTTATTTTATTGCTATTGGAGTTAAATCGAAACAATAGGCGTGTATTTGTCAAATAATTGACATTGTGAGAGACGAACGTTGCTTATGACATTGTGTAATGCAAAAAGCAATGGTGTCTTATGTACAAACCAGAGATATTCTTCCAAGAAGAATTTCTTTAGATTTCCTGCTCATACAACAAGGTATACATATATTTCATAACCCATTGATATTTGAAATTTTATATTACGGCTCTGTTAAAGAAAAATCATACTTATATATATTTCAAATCCAGCCCTGACTTTTCCTACCCAACTGACATTAGTAAGGTCAAATTTAATTTTTCGCCTGACAGGTCGAGTAATATTGCTGGTTGTTATATGTGCCGTGCCTATGCTATGAATGGGAATTATAAGTTTAACCTTACATTTTATGTTTAATACAAAACCAAATGGTTTGAAAAGAGAACATGATTGATTAATAAATGTATGGAGTGTACAATTTTATGAATAATATTTTCATGCCTAATTTTTATCTCATCCCTTTTTAAAAAACCAAGTAGGTAGTATTTTAATTCTAGATAATATTTACTCAAACCTGAAAGGATCTTTTGGGAATATAAAAAATGATTTTTCACCATCAGTTTTACTGAAACAGTTATCCACCGCACAAAATCCAACCATCGTTATAGAAAGCGCAAAAACAGTCCCTAAAATATGTCTCCCTCGCCCTCGTATAATACGTTTGTGCGAAAACTCACTAAAATTTCTGCGAGTCTCTGCGAAAACTAGATTGAACCGCTTTTACCTTCAGGCGGCAAAATCGAGATTTTTATGCATCTGATGCTACCGTTCATTAATTTTATTTCATACTGTCCGCTAAATGACAATTTCCCGGACTCATTTGAGGCCTGTAAATCGAACATTATAGTATCTGATACCGTAATGTGTTATTACAGTACCTATCTGATACCGTAATTTATTTATTTGACTGTGACAAGCAAAAGAAAATCATAATTCGCTATGAATAACCATGGCTATAACATTGTTAAGTTCGAGCGATTGTTAGATTGACAACTAATATTTTTTAAATTTTAATACTTTTTATTCATTTTAAAAATAATTATAAATACAGTATGAAGTAAAATATTATACGATACACGTCCGTTAGGTCTTATTACAGTACTACTTTACATTCCGCACTCGGCTCCTCGTCGCCTCGTCCGTAAAACAACTCCTACTGTACCTACCGGACTTATAACGTAAATTACTAATACCGTGACCATATGATTCTGTTTTACTTTTCGTTTCCTGGGTGCTAAATGGCTTTTTTGTACGCCCATGCTATTTCGGATTGTTTACCGTGCTTCGTTTTAGAACGGTAGGTTAAGTTTACTGGTTACTAAGCAAAAACGCGACGGTAAGTAATTTACTTACCATTCAGCTGAACGGTAAGTAAAATATATATAATTTGTCGAAAAAATGCATCATCCTTGGATGATCCTTTCTTGAAACATCAGTATTTTGTTAAAACTAGACTATTTTTTAAAAATGTTTCGTTTTTTTCTAAATATGCTCTAAAAAATACCTAAAATTGAACAAAGTATGCCAACAGGAGTTTTTCGTTTAAGCTCGTTCCATGATTGTCTTCAAACCACTTTTTGAAAACTTTATACGTCTTTTCATAACGATTTTTTGATTTCTCCGGAATTATTGAAGAGCACCCTATTTCCCAAGCCTCTTCAATATCAGAATTATCGTTCTCAGACTCACTCATACCCTAGTATAACAAACCAACTTGTTATACTCTGCTCATACTTCTAAAACACTACTGATATAAAAGTCACGCGTTTGTCAAATATCATGACATTAAAAAGCAAAATTACAAACGTATTCATAGTAACAACAGAACCCACTTAAGGTTTAGTGGATCGACAGGGCAGAAATAATTATCCAAAACACATTTTTTAACATTTTCAAGAAATTTGCTTAGTCAATGTCTTTGTGTTCATAATGGGCGTACAAAAAATAGTATAAGCATCTCGAACAGTAAGGAGTTTACCGATCTCCTCCAATATTGGCGACTGAGCGAAGCGAAGTCGCCAAACATTGTCGTCAATCGGTAAACTCTCCTTACTGTTCTTGATACTTAATATACTATAACTGCTGATGCACCCTGATCAATTAAATCACTCACTCCCTCACTCTGTTATACTTATTATTATATATATAGCAGATTACTTATTATGTTCGCTTAATTTATACAAAATTTTGTCCAAATCACGTAGGTAATTACTTTTTAGTTCCTATTGCGTTCAGCTAAGGCAGTCAATCTACTTTGCTGCCGAGTTGAACGTATAATTTTTTCTCCGATTGTTCATAATGATATATGTAGATTGTATATTTGCAAATTATTACAATTCCCACAACCTTTTTATTTTTCCTGTAGTGATAAATTAAACAAAAATTTTATAGAAATCGCAATTGTTGGAACGGTTGGTTGCTATGGAAATGTATATGTCCATAATAATTATAGTTTGACCACTTATGGCCCATCAAATCCCATCGTCCTCCTCCAGGCTGGAGAACACCAAAGTACAAAGTCTGGAGCTGATCACTGGGGAGTGATCCAACAAACCCCATTTTTACCCCTGTCAAACTAGGGACCGCCAAAGGAATGAGTCTGAGGCCGATGCTTCGAGTGGAAGCGGCCCTAGGTGGTAGATGCATAAGCCTACTCGCATCGTCCGGTGAAAGACCACCCCACCAGAATTGGGGAGCGCTAAGTGGTTTTCCCAAATCACGTTCCGCTTCCGCGCTGGTGATCCCGGGTTTCACAGTAGGAATATATGGACATGATGGTGCTTCCAGGATCAAAATATTCCGGAGGTAAACTGCCCGGCCATTCGGATCTCCGGGCGCTGGGTGGCCCTGGGAGCCCTTCATTCCGCATTTCACAGACAGCAAAGATACCGAACCAATTTAGAATAGATTTCTGCAACATAAAAGGCCTAAATACAAACATAAATTCGGTACACCAACATCTACAAGCAAATAGACCACACATATTAGCCCTTACAGAAACACAAGTATGTTCTACAACAACAACAGTGAACTACCTCTATCCTGGTTACGACTTACATACCCGATTTAGATATAAGTTCGGAATATGCCTTTTTGTCCGAAGCGACCTTTCATGTCACCGCGAGGAAACACTCGAACCGAACAACCTTGACGTCATGTGGCTCAAGTTCACCGCCAAGGGATTAACCAAGTTTATATGTTGTCTCTATCGCCCTCCGAGCGATAGAGCCTACCAAAGCTTTTTCTCAACACTAGCTACCACCTTTGACTCAATACAGGTCGATCACCCCAGTTCAGAAATAATCGTTCTGGGAGACTTCAATGCCCACAACACCAACTGGCTCAAACATCACAACAAGACCGACAACGAAGGTAGAGAGGCTGAAGCATTTGCCATCAGCTGCGGGCTTACTCAACTTGTAGACGAACCAACTCGAATCTCAGAGAGGGGCGAATTCGCCGCCCTCCTGGATCTTTTTCTGACCACCAATCCTGACCAGTACAAGGTTACAGTTGGTCCGCCATTAGGTACCTCCGACCACAAACTTATTACAACGGTTTGTAAATTGCCACTCATACAGAAGGATCCACCATTGCCTCGCAAAATCTGGCATTACAATTCTGCAAACTGGGACGATCTGAGGCAGTTTCACCTAGATTTTCCTTGGCTCGACGTCTGCTTTACCACTGACGACCCGTCAGACTGCTGCGAAGAGACCATGCAAGTAATCTCCTCAGGAATGGAAGCATACATCCCAAATTCCATCAAGTTACCATCAAAAGGAAAGCCCTGGTTCGACAAAAGATGCGAAAGAGCTGTAGGAAGGAAACAGCAAGCCTATAAGTACTGGCAGCAAAATCAGACCGCTGAAAATCGCAATCATTTTATCGAAGCGAGAAACGAGTGCAAGCGTGTGATCGACGAAACTAAGGACAAACACAATCAAAGGATCAGGAATAAACTTTTGCAATGCCCCAGTGGCTCCAGGAATTTCTGGTCGGTAGCAAAGGCAGTAAGTAACAACTTTAAAAAAACGTCTCTCCCACCTTTGACGGACGAACGTGGCATCACGGCGACTACAGCCAAAGAAAAAGCAAACATGCTCGCCAAAATGTTTTCATCGCACTCTACCTTAGACGTGCCCCAAAGCAAGACTCTCCCCACTATACCGAACATCAACACCACCATGGCAGAAGTCAAGTTTTCTCATCGTGATATTCGCAAAATCCTTAAAGAACTAGATACGCAAAAGGCATCAGGACCGGACGGAATACCTGCCATCGTGCTAAAGAACTGCGCCAACGAACTAACACCCGTTTTTTCAAGGCTTTTTTCTCTTTCTTACCGAAAAGGTATTTACCCATCCTCTTGGAAAGTCGCTCGAGTGCAACCTGTTCCAAAAAAAGGCAAGAAAACCACGCCCTCAAACTATCGCCCGATTGCGTTGCTTCCAATAATCTCCAAAGTCATGGAACGTGTAGTCCACCAGCAACTACTCAAGTACCTCGAGAGCAACAGAATAATCAGCGATAATCAATACGGCTTTCGCAAAGAGAGATCGACAGGAGATATATTGGCCTATGTCACTCATATATGGAGTAGGGCAATTGAAAACTACGGAGAGTCTCGAGCGATTGCGTTGGATATTTCAAAGGCATTCGACAGAGTTTGGCATGACAGACTGCTCAACAAACTGCCGTCCTTGGGACTGCCCGCCTCTCTCTGCAGCTGGCTGGCCAGTTTCCTTAGGAACCGATTCCTACATGTTGCAGTCGATGGACACATCTCGGACACATTCACCATCAACGCGGGCGTGCCTCAGGGCGCAATACTTTCACCAACTCTGTTCCTCACCTATATTAATGACCTGCTGATCGAAACGAATAATCCTGTTTACAGTTTTGCAGATGACAGTACCCTTGTCTCCCACTTTAGATCAGAAAAACCCTTACCAGCGACTGAGACTCATCACCGCAGACAGGAGCAGATTACAGCAATTAATCAAGACCTGGAGAAAGTTCAAACTTGGGGCGACCGAAATTTGGTCCAGTTCAATGCAGCAAAGACCCAAGCAGCAACGTTTACTAAGAGGCCCAATACAGCGGGCCCTGACATCATTATGGCAGGATCGACAATTCCTTCATCCCCGTCAATCGGGCTGCTGGGTGTCTCGGTCAACAGTAATATGTCATGGCATGACCATGTTGCTAACATCGCAAAATCAGCCTCCCAGAAGCTTGGTGCGCTATTTCGCAACAAAAAACTCTATACACCGCAGCAGTTGCTCTTGCTGTACAAAGCGCAAATAAGACCGTGCTTAGAATATTGCTCACATATCTGGGGTGCCGCACCAAAGCATACCCTAAAGCTGCTGGATTCCATTCAGAAGAGGGCTGTGCGTCTCGTCGGCGATCCGGAGTTGACCCGGAATCTGGATAGTCTGGAACATCGCAGACATGTGGCCGAGATGTCTCTGTTTTACAGATACTTTCACGGCAGATGTTCCCAGGATTTGGCCCATATAATCCCGCCCTTGGCAACTCCTGTCAGGCAGTCCCGACAGACGGCAGGAGCGCACCAGTTCGTCGTACAACTAGAAACACCTAGAACATCGCTTTACCAGAACTCCTTTGTCTGGCGCACTGCATCACTGTGGAACTCACTTCCAGGACATCTGCTTCCCACTAATTACAACCTACAAATATTCAAGAACCGTGTCAATCAACATCTTCGCACACACACCGCTCGTCGAGCGCCATAGGATCTACCTTTAGTGTGTGTGCCACTGCCATAAAAAAAAAAAAAAAACGTTTTATGCCCATAGAGACTAATCATTTTGCTGCCTTGGCAGGACAGTACTTACTTTGCTGCCAAGGCATGAAAAGTAATACTTTGCTGATTGATATGTGTCTGCAAAATTAATATTTGCTGTCAATCGGAGATAAAGACATTTTTGTAATTAAAATATTTTTGTATCCACTATAATACGGACTTTTAAGGACAATTGAGGATATTTTTTGAAATGTTATTTTAACCATTAAAAAATATTTTTCTGTGGCATTTGATAGCTCTGCTCCCGCAGGATTTTTAGAGAATACAATATTTTAAAAAAATTATTTTGCATCGGCTTATCAGCTACCTGTTCCATAAAAAAATAAATTAAAATAAAATGTTCCTTTCTTATTAAAGGTTCCTTTTTAGTAACTAAAACGTACTTTATTATAGTTAACCAGTTAAACCAATTAAAATTCATTTGGTATACATCACTATATTATATCTATCCTTGTCGTTGCCTTGAATCTGTTAGCTAAAGTAGAAAGAGGTATCAAATTTAAATTTTGGTTAGTACAGGACGGCTATTACGTTTGCAGACTACCATGAGACATCAGTCATCATTAGTTGCTCGTATGATGCGGACATCGCGGTGTTTGGATGCCACTCCTTTCCATTCCATTTGCACCTCATTTGGATTATTAGATTTGAGATTGGAACGCTCTTTGCATTGGATTTATGTGAATTTCATCATGGATGCAAACCTTTGTTGTGCGTACATATGGTGAAATTTATGGAATGGGGTTTAATTGAATCTGTGGACAATTTTGATGGTAAGTACGTCATTTTATTTCTTAACCGTTCGTTTTACTTTACAATTGTTTTGACTGTTTAGAGCATAGGATGTCTGATTATACTTAAAGTTTTGGCTTGGCGGGAATGCATTAGGCAGGATAATAGTCTTTCTTATTGATATTGGTGAGATAAAGATAACACAAACTAACCTAACCTAAAATGCACCTTTTTAATGACTATTACATTGCATTAGTCTATAGTCTGATATAATATAATAGTCAATAAAAAGATTTATTTTAGGTTAGGTTAGTTTGTGCTAGCTTTATCTCACCAATACCAATAAGAAATATACTATACCTTTTGCCTAATACACTCCGGCCAAGCCAAAACATTAGGTATACTCAGACATCCTATACTCTAAACAGTCTGAACAATTATCAAGTAGAACGAACGGTTAAGAAAAAAAAATGGCATACTTACCTTCAAAGGTGTCCACATATTCAATTAGCAACTAAAAAATAGCAGTAGGCGCTAAACAATCAAATAGATGCCTAGCTATAATTAAAAAAAAAGAGGTTTAGTTACAGAAAAACTATGTAATAAGCCTAAATATATTTCGTAACTAAACCTACTTCCCTTTCAACCATCACTATCAAACAGTTGGCAACGGTAGCAATACTACGATTATTGGTTTTAAAAAGTAATGTTTTAGTTCTTAAAAAGTAGCTTTATTCTAGTAAAAAAAGAATATTTAAAAACAATCTATTAGCGGCTAAAATGTGTTTCCAAAAAGAACACTATTTGCCACAATAAGGCACTTTTCTGGTGCCTATGTAATGCAGATATTTTGTTGGGGTTATTAGATTTCTATTAGCGGCCAATAGAGTTTTCTCTCAGTGTACGCTTGCGTATGTAAAGTATAGAGTATTTTCATGGGGTTAATGTGAAGGAATAGATTTTTTACTTAGTATAGCATTTTTTCAATATTCAGTTTTTAGTTTTTGATTTACAGGGTTTCTGACTATATTTGGACCAATTGATAACTTTTTTATTTGAAGGATTAGAAAAACGTTTAAATTAGAAAAGTTGTAGGATTTCGCTCAAAGCGCTAGAATTTGATATCAGAAAAAACAAACGAACGTCTTAAAGCCGTCAAAAACGACTAACTTAGGTTTTTTTACATGGAATACCCTATATAATGTTACATATTCTGATTCTAGGTAAAATTTCGAGTATATTTCATTTAATATAACATATACCTACATTCAACTGTTTTCGCGCTATCGATGATTGAAAATCGCACTATTAATATGTTTTCTACGCCCTTCGTATATGAATTTACATAAGTCATTACGATGTTTCTGTGGAAACATTGGTAAATGTCAGTCGTCAGTGATAATTAAGCATCCAGAAAAAGTTAAAAAGTTTATTTTCACTCATAATGGGCAACACTCAACAAGAACAACTTAATATATTTATGGCATACGATAAATGTAATAAAAATAAGAGTTAAGTTAGGACTTTATATACGAGGTTGTATCAGAACCTGCAAGTTCCAAGTTTGAACAGATTTGCGAGAGTCTGCAGGAAAATAATAAATTTTCAAGATTTTTAAAGAAAAAAAAGGACAGTGCGACAACCTGACGATCGTATTCAGCTAGATGTTCTTCTTTATTTTAATGGTATATACAAAACTTGATTTTACTAATTTGTTTCTAAACATTAAATAATTTTTAGAAAATCCGACTCACTCTATACCTACGGCATGTGAAGCATTAAATACCACATTTTACAGAGCCCAAAGCACACTCAAGAAGTTCAAATATAAACCTTATAAGATAAGTTTTGGAAAGTTCAACAACGCCAACGACTTGAATTTTGTAATGCTATGTTGGAACAACCACGCATGGACGACACTTTTTTTGACAGAATAATATGGACAGACGAAGCATGCTTTGCAACAAAAAAGACAGACATAATACTCATTATTGGAGCCAAGAAATCCCTCGCCTTGTTAAAGCTGTTAAAACATCAGGATGGAAAGCTTTTAGTGTTTGGTGTGGCATTGTTGGTGATAGAATATTAGGGCCTATTTTTTACGAAGGTGGTCTAACGGGTGATGGATATTACCAATTTCTCACTGAAGAACTAGAAAACTTTTTAGATGAATTAGCGCTTAACATCCTCAACCGATCTATTTGGCAACAAGATGGTGCCACTGCTCACAACAGGGCAAACGTGACTCACTTCTTAAATGAAAAACATGAGATTTGGGTTGGAAAGAATGGCTCATTTCAATGGTGCCCCAATAGCCCTGATCTTACTTTGATGGACAGGTCTTTCTGGGGATGGCTTAAGGAGCGAGTGCATCATGAATACATATTCCACACTTTAGCAGATTTAAGGCAGGACATTTTGGAAGAAATACAGATTATTCGAATCCACCAGAAGCAGTCTTTGAGGAATGCCGTCCACCACTTAAAACGTGTTATCGTCTTTGTGTCGAACAAAACGGAGATCACTTTGAACACCTGTTAAAGTGAATATTCAACATTAATTCCACATTTCTAGCGCTTTGAGCGAAATCCTACAATTTTTCTAATTTAAACGTTTTTCTAATTCTTCAAATAATAAAGTTATCTATTGGTCCAAATATAGTCAATAACCCTGTACTCACTTCTCGAATTAATTTGGAGAAAAAAATCTATTTAAATTAAGAGAAGAGCACTCAAATCTGCAACCATACTATAGATATTTTTAATTAACTTGTTTATGAGTAATTGCCAATATCTTTTTTCATGTTTTTTCCTTTTTATCGCCCCGTATTTACGGGCACCAGTCAAGGTAAAAGTTGACTGTCAAATGAAGTTTGTGTGCTTTATTTTTCTTTGTATTAATAACTCATATATAAAAAAAATAGCCATGAATGACACTACTGAAGAAAAAGAATTGATGATTAAATGGTATTATCAAGGAAATGGATATCAAAAGATATCAGACCT
>MU183814.1:157273-173838 GCA_016904865.1 Pissodes strobi
AAACTTTTTTATTATCAATTTTTCGAAAAAAAGTTATTCTTTATAAAAAGTTTTGCTTTCAAAATTATTAAGATTGACATAAGCATTTCTTTTAAATGTTGAACAGGGTGTCTCAAAAAACGAAAAGCTTTAATTTTAAATGTGAAAAACCTTATACCAGTATTTATTACCCGGCAAATTGAAAAGATCGAAAAGCGCATTATATCGTCAACTAATTTGTAGTATACAGGGCAATGATAATGTTTTTTTTTAATACTTACTTAACTTTTTTGATAAACAATATGGATAAATACCATCGCAATATTTATTATTAAGCCCTCAATGTACTATTTGCAGGTTAATTTAGTATACAGAGTGATTAAAATATTTAGATAATTTACAACCAAACTGAAAATTTGTTAAAAAATCATATAAATATATTTACACATAACAAGTTTTTCAATTACTAGTAATTACACAGTAAGCAAGCAACAACAAGAATAATTAGAAGATTAAATTTCAATAAGCCCCCCACGTTGTTAAGAACTACAATAAATTATTTTTTTATTAAGTAAAGTTTTAAATTTTGTTTTAAATAAAGCCCAAAATTATAAGTTAAACTTTTACCTGTAAATAATTAAATGTTAAGGAAAAACCTGTAAAGACACATTTCACGAATTGACATATGTCAATAAAACTTTTCTAGTTTGTATTTTTTCCTCTAACAATGAGTTTAACTGATCAAGAAAAAGTCGAGATTGTTTTAATAGTTGGAAATAATTATCGCACAAATAGAGAAGCAGCCGAAGAATTTAACAATAATCACCCGGAAAGACCAACACCAATAACCCATCAAACAATCAGTCATGTTATGAGGCAATTCAAACGGTGCTCTCCAAACTTTTTTCGGAGAAGAGAAAACCAAGGTCAAAATAATCTTCCTCGCTTATACGATGAAAATGATGAACTTAATGTTTTGCTCTACATCAACGAATTCCCTACAACTAGTTTAAGGCAAATGTCTCGAGATTTGGACTTATAAATCTACTTCATTAGAATGGTTCTAAGAAAACATAAAATTAAACCTTTTAAGCCAAAATTTACCCATAGAGGGGACTCGGAATTGAGACTAGATTTTTCTGCGTGGTTATTATGCGTTATGGAGGACGATCGCCGTGTACCTTTTAAAATAATGTTTTCAGATGAAGCTGTTTTTACGACCAACGGTATCGTAACCTCTCAAAACTCCCGTTATTCGCCAGTGGATAACCCTCGTTGGGTTATACTGAGCCGAAACCAATATTCTGAAAAAGTAAATGTGTGGTGTGGTATAGTCGGGGACCGATTGTTGGGACCAATATTTTTTGATGAAAATGTAAACGGCGATGTGTTTCTAAATTTTCTAGAAAATTATTTTAGATGACATACCTTTGGCCGGTAGATGAAACTTATTGTTTCAGCTAGATGGGGCTCCCGGACATTTTGCGTTGCAAATTAGACAATGGCTGAACAGAAATTTTGCTAATAGGTGGACAGGAAGAGGTACAGATCAAGATTTGCGTTTTTATCATTGGCCAGCGAGGTCCCCGGATCTCACCCCACTGGATTATTTTTTGTGGGGTGTCCTCAAAGAAAGGGTATATAAAAGGCGGCCCCGAGACAGAGAACACCTCAAGAGACGAATAATTTAGGAATGTGCCGGGCTTCGGGGATATCAACTATCGAATGCCGTCAGAAGTTTTGGAAATAAAATTATTAGGTGTATGATGAACAACGGGGGGGTTATTGAAATTTAATCTTCTATGTATATTTGTTCGTGTTTACTGTGTATTTACAAGTAATTGAAAAACTGGTTATGTGTAAATATATTTATATGATTAAGAAATTTTCAATTAGGTTGTAAATTATCTAAATATTTTAATCACTCTGTATACTAAATTAACCTGCAAATAGTACATTGATAGCTTAATAATAAATATTGCGATGGTATTTATCCATATTGTTTATCAAAAATCTTAAGTAACAATTCAAAAAAAACTTTATCATTGCCATTAGTTGCTGATCTAATGCGCTTTTCGCTCTTTTCAATTTGCCGGGTAATAAATACTGGTATAAAGTTTTTCACATTTAGAATTAAATTTTTTCGTTTTTTGAAACACCCTGTACAACATTAAAAAGAAATTCTTATGCCAATCTTAATAATTTTGAAAGCAAAACTTTTTATAAAGAATAGCTTTTTTTGAAAAATTGATAATAAAGAAGTTTTCTATTTGGCAAGCAAATCTACGCACACGCATTGCTGCAGTCAGCAATAGTTTTTTTTCCAGCCATGCATTATAGAGGACATAGTCAGTCATCCCTTCCTGGGATGGCTAAGTCGTTATGTGGTAATTTCTTATTTTTGGTTGTACACGTATGTCAAAATTTGTTTATTAAACATTGAAATTAAACATTTTTTGTTGCATTTCTGCTGAAATCTACGCCGCAAATTTACTTTCAGTAACCTTTGATTAATAAACATTGTTAGACTAGTGAAAATCGTTGTCTTTTATTTAATTTAATAACTTAACACCATTGTCTTCATAAGAGTGGGTGTGAAGGTTAGAATCCCTTAAGACAACTCAGGTAAGTAAGTATACTCCTGACTTACAACTCCTCATATAACAGTTACAGAATTAATAAAAACTTTTTGTTTGTGCTGTTGCAAGTTTTAATTTTCCTCCTCGTTTCAAAGGTTCAAAAAATGTACTCACTACTTTAGTATATATAACTTATCGTAATTTAATGAAATGGAGTACTATTAATAATAACAAAAAGTTCCTGAAACTAGTATAATAAGAAATGTCTATTTGAGAACCGCTGAAAACGTCGTCGTCTACTAGGTACCTATCAAAAAACACTGCTACCTATTCAATAGCCTCCAAACCAGGCGGGGTAAGTTCACCTGTTTTATTTAGGTTAAAAATTGGCACATCAACTTCTTAACATGATAAATGAAATCATGAAACACAGGGGTTTATTTTTCTCTCAACGCGCCCTCATTAAAGGATAATTATTTAAATAAAATCCCAAGAAACTATTGAGATTCCTTTAACAATAAATCGTGAAGAAATATATTTAATATACATTTTTATGACGAAAGCTTTCAGAAATTATTATCGACCAAGGTGACAGGAAGTAGGAAAAACCACTAATAATAGAAAACTTTAAATTTTACCGAGTCGGATTCAAATATGAAACTTGAGCAATTTTCCAGTTCAAGTTTCTTATAGTGTAGTCGTAGAGTCGCTTCCTTTCGAGGCACTTCATGGTGTGAGCAGTTTATAAATATGATCTCTTTCTGTCATCGGCTCTGCCGGAATCGGTCCCTTGAACATCAAAGGTGCCGACGCTTTATGTCGCTACTCGTTGGTTTGTTATACTCTGGCAATATCCCCAGAAAATAAATGTTTAGGTGGGGATTTTCGTACAACGTATTATTGGACCATTTTTTCTTTATCGCAATTTGAATACAGAATATCATTTGGAACTACTCGAAGATCAAATTTTACCCACTTTATGATGACTTTATGATATCGCAAGGGAAAATCAGGAAGTCTGGTTCCAAATGGGCCGCTGCCCGGCAGCGTATTATCATTGTTTACTATTATACAGAGCAACTGAGCTCCGAAGCGCAGTAAAGAACGGCTTAGCAAATGCGCGTATTTTAGATTGCCAATGTTTACTGCAATTCAGCACATCGGCATCGCGCTGCAACGGAAAATTATGAATACTGTATCTAGCAAGATTTCTACAACGCCTCGATGGCGTAGTGGGCAGAGTGCTTGCCTATCATTCCTGCGCTGCGGGTTCGATTCCCGTCGGTCGCGACAGATGTTTTGTTTATTGTTTTTTATTAATTTATCTTTTTTTCTTAATTTTGGGTTAGTTTGGGCTAGCCTTGGGCTAGTTTTGGTTAGGAATTGGTTAGTTCTTGTTGATTGAGCCCCCGTAGCGAGCGAAGCGAGCGGAGGGCCATGCAAAGCCCTAATAATACCTTTACTGCGATTCAGGGTATTATGATTTGGGCGATGTGCTGAATTGCAGTAAATATTGGCAATCTAACATACGTGTATTTGCTAAGCCCTTCTTTACTGCGCTTCGGAGCACAGTTGCTCTGTATAATAGTAAACAATCGTATTACGCTGCCCGGCACACAATACCCTGGCTGTCCGGGAATATTTTGAAAACGCTTTTAATAGAAATATTATTGGCCTACATCACACAATACCAGCCAGGTTTTCTGATCTTTCGGTCTTTCGCCCACTAATTTCATCTGGGGTCATTGAAAAAGCAAAATATACAGGGAAAAAAATTACGCCAGTCTAGATGATTAAAAAAATGCTATTTATGCCGAATGTGATAAAAGTTCAATTTACCCATTAGCTAATGTAAAAATAGTATATTAAGATACTAGTTTTAAAAGACCATATTTTATCGCACGAGCACGAAATTAGGAAACGACCCGCTTGCGGGGAGTTTCCTAACGTGCGAGTGCGCTAAATGTCTTTTTAAACGTGAATTTTATACTATTTTTTCTATTTTGCACGTTTTTTAATGAAAAACATTAATTTATTCAAGTCGCGATCAAAAGGTGGACGTCCATCTTGTCACTTTTGACGTCTGTATTATAAGGAATCCCGTTAAAAACGGTGTCGAAATTTTTGCTAGTGAGCCTTGGCATTGAACAATTTTGTTAATATCATAGAAATCAGTCAACAAAAGTAGTGTCGAAAAGAGCTTCTTTTCGACACTACTTTGCGTATCGAAAAGACTTCTTTATGATACCAAAATAGAAAGAAGAATTTTATGAACGTCCGGATCATTGTCTAACAGGCAATGGAGGAATAATAAAAAAAAATTTTAATTCTTAACTATCAGAGTATTAAGTTATTAAAGCATGTAAATGCCATAATTCACCTTAAAATTCGTTACTTTACTTTAGTTTGACTTATGAGAATAAATCCAACTTTATTTTTGTCGATGACAATCAACTTTTACCTTGGAGATAAAAACGGGTTAATCAAATATATCTTAAGGTATTTTTTGATTGCGGATTTTAGTGCAAATCTTTTGTTTAACAATTTTTTCGAGATCTGTTATATTAAGGGATATATTGACGAACATATTCATCTGTCACATTTGACATTTTCTTAAAACGTTGGATTGACAGAATCGTACATAGTCGTATTTTAATAAGAAATGAATTTACAATATTTTTTCTTCAAACGTCAGTAAATCCGTCATTACTCGACTGTGTAGGCGGCCGTAAAGTTTCGTTTTTCCTCCGCCGGAGCTTTACTTTTCACTTTTCCGCCGGCGGAGGTAAAAGTGTTGTCATAGCAACATAGATACAATACAAACAGACAACAAAATAAGCGTCAACAACTCAAGATTTATTAAACTACAATTTGTATTTATCACTCAATTTGTGACTGTATTTCTAAAAATCACTAATTTAGGAACAAATTGGTTATTATTTAATCGAACTTACTCAATAACTGCTTATCAATACGGAATTAAAACGCAATCGGAGACGAATCTTTAAAAAATAATTATTGTTGACAGTGTCCACTGACAGCTTTATGTTACATTATATTCACCGACACCGGTCTAAGCAAGGCCACCTACGACCGTGGTCTAAGCCGCCTTGCGAACCCATTTATCTTTAATAATAATTAGATATTATTACTATTAAAAAGAGATGTTTTTGCATTAATTTGTCGACATTTGAAGAAAAAACAGCATATTTTATTTGGAGGAAAAGTTACTTTTCATGGCTTGCTCTCTATTACCAGCCTCACTCCGTTCGGCTGTTAAACACGAGCGCGCCATGAAAAGTATCACTTTTCCTCCATATAAAATAATATACTATTAACATACATTTTGACATATTACAATGACATTACAACGATATATTCATCATGACATATTCGTATATACATCATTATTTGTTTCTTTTGACATATGTTAGTAATACGTGTAACTGATTGACTTTTTACATCCATATTTTGTACCTATTCGAATAAATAATTTCAATGATTTATTTGAAATATTACATGCGACCTGGTATACATAATAACAGAAAGTTCAAAATTTTTCAAAAGTAAAAATAATCGGAAACTGATACAGTATTAAAAACTCTATAAAAATGTCCTATAATCGTTTCTGTGTAGTTTACAGTTAAGCGAGAAAAAATAATGAAATACAGAAGGAAACCAAAAACCTATCATTTACATTTTATTCCAAATAACTTTCTTATTAAAGGTCCTATCGAAAAAAAGTATTGATATATTGTAGAGAAATTAAAAACTCATTTTTCTGCACAAACCAATTTATTCCAACTGTCATTGTTCTACAGATATTTCCAAATATATATGAAACTTATATCGTGTTAATTTATAATATTTTTGAAACAGTTTCGTATTCTTTAAAATATAAAATCGGAAATTGATAAAGCATTAAAAACTATACAAAAAATGTCGTATAATCTTTTCTGTGTACTTTATAGTTAAGTGAGGAAAAATTAATGAAATACAATAGGAAATCGAAAAAGTTTGTTTCATTTACGATTTATGCGAAATAACTTACTTCTTAAAGGTCTTATCGAAAAAACAAGTGTTAACATATATTGCAGATAAATTCAAAACATATTTTTCTGCACATACCAATTTATTCTAACTGTCTTGTTTTATAGATATTTCAAAATATATTTAAAACATCTATGCCTAAATATTTCCAAAATTATTTATGTTTTGTGACACAAGCGAAAGTCGAAGGGTTCATCGCAATACAGCTCGATTGTAAATCAATCAAAGAGTGGAAGATCAACATATTGATATGTTTTCCATTTAAAAACACAATATCTTTGTTGGATTGAAAAATTCACACGTAAGAAATGCATTTAGTTTTATTTCTTAATGAAGGAGAGGGTTACTTATCAATAGGGTCCGATTCTAAATCAAGTACAGAAGGTGGATGATCACCATATTGATATGTTTTCACTTAAAAAAGGCAATACCATCGTTGGATTCAAACATTCAACAAAACTGACACTTAACAGATGCATTTAATTTTATATTTTAATGTAGAAGGTTGGTACATAATACAAACTCGGCGAGCCGCAATAGGGTCCGTTACTAAGTCAAGTATAGAAGGTGGATGATCATCATATTGATTCACTTAACAAAACACAATAAGTCGATTAATAATACAGATAGAAGATGGCTGCGATTTTTTAAATAAATTGCAATGCCAACCTCGCCTTTGACATATCCAACGCAAACGATCGAGACTCTCCGTAGTTCTCAATTGCCCTACTCCATATATGAGCGACATAGGCCAATATATCTACAGTCGATCTCTCTTTGCGAAAGCCATATTGATTATCGCTGATTATTCTGTTGTTCTCGAGGTACTTGAGTAGTTGCTGATTGACTACTACACGTTCCATGACTTTGGAGATTATTGGAAGCAAGACAATTGGGCGATAGTTTGAGGGCGTGGTTCTCTTGCCTTTTTTGGAACAGGTTGCACTCGAGCGACTTTCCAAGAAGATGGGTAAATCCCTTTTCCGTAAGACAGAGAAAAAAGCCTGGAAAAAACGGGTGTTAGTTCGTTGGCGCAGTTCTTTAACACGATGGCAGGTATTTCGTCCGGTCCTGATGCCTTTTGCGTATCTAGTTCTTCAAGGATTTTACGAATATCACGGTGATGAAACTTCGTTCGTCTGTCAAAGGTAGGAGAGACGTTTTTGTAAACTTGTTACTTACTGCCTTCGCTACCGACCAGAAATTCCTGGAGCCACTGTTGCATTGCAAAAGGTTATTCCTGATCCTTTGATTGTATTTGTCCTTAGTTTCGTCGATCACCCGTTTGCACTCGTTTCTCGCTTCGACAAAATAATTGCGATTTTCAGCGGTCTGATTTTGCTGCCAGTACTTGTAGGCTTGCTGTTTCCTACCTACAGCTCTTTCGCATCATCTGTCGAACCATGGCTTTCCTTTTGTTGGTAACTTGATGGAATTTGGGATGTATGCTTTCATTCCTGAGGAGATTACTTGCGTGATCTCATCGCAGCAGACTGACGGGTCGCCAGTGCCAAAGCAGACGTCGAGCCAAGGAAAATCTAGGTAGAACTCCCTTAGATCGTCCCAGTTTGCAGAATTGTAATTCCAGATTTTGCGAGGCAATGGTGTATCCTTCTGTATGCGTGGCAATTCACAAACCGTTGTAATAAGTTTGTGGTCGGAAGTACCTAATGGCGGACCAACTGTAATTGTCTACTGGTCAGGATTGGTGGTTAGAAATAGATCCAGGAGGGCGGCGAATTCGCCCCTCCCTGAGATTCGAGTTGGTTCGTCTACAAGTTGAGTAAGCCCGCAGCTAATGGCAAATGCTTCAGCTTCTCTACCTTCGTTGTCGGTCTTGTTGTGATGTTTGAGCCAGTTGGTGTTGTGGGCATTGAAGTCTCTCAGAACGATTATTTCTGGAGTGGGGTGATCGACCTGTATTGAGTCAAAAGTGGTAGCTAGTGCTGAAAAAAAGCTTTGATAGGCTCTATCGCTCGGAGGGCGATAGAGGTAATATATAAGCTTGGTTAATCCCTTGACGGTGAACTGGAGCCACATGACGTCAAGGTTGTTCGGTTCGCCGTGATATTAAAGGTCGCTTCGGACAAAAAGGCATATTCCGAACTTATGTCTAAATCGGGTATGTAAGTCGTAACCAGAATAGAGGTGGTTTACTGTTGTTGTTGTAGAAGAAACTTGTGTTTCTGTAAGGGCTAGTATATGTGGTCTATTTGCTTGTCGATGTAAGTGTACCAAATTTATGCTCGTATTTATGCCTCTTATGTTGCAGAAATCTATTCTAAATTGGTTCGGTATCTTTGCTGTCTGTGAAATGCGGAATGAAGGGCTCCCATGGTCACCCAGCGCCCGGAGATCCGAATGGCCGGGGAGTTTACCTCCGGAATATTTTGATCCTGAAAGCATCATCATGTCCATATATTCCTACTGTGGAACCCGGAACCACCAGCACGGAAGCGGAACGTGATTCAGGAAAACCACATAGCGCTTCCCAGATCTGGGGGGGTGGTCTTTCACCGGTCGATGCGAGTAGGCGTATGCATCTACCACCTAGAGCCGCTTCCACTGGAAGCATCGGCCTCAGACTCTTTATTTTGGTGATCCCTAGTCTAACAGGGGTAAAAATGGGGTTTGTTGGATCACTCCCCAGTGCTAAGCTCCAGTGGCAACCCAGAATGATGGAGGCGTCACTGCCCGTAATCAAACTGTTCTCACCAGTTTGATGTTCCTGCCTGCTAATACAATGCAGCCCCTCTTGTCACAAACTGTCATTGATCAGCTCCAGACTTTGTACTTCGGTGTTCTCCAGCCTGGGGAAGGACGATGGGATTTGATGGGCCACCTCCCGCGGCAACTCAGAATGGCGGGGACATCACTCCCCGTAATCAAACTGTTCTCACCAGTTTGACGTTCCCGCCGTTCTGAATATTCTCTGGAGAGATAGTTCCCAAGGTCCATTACAATGTGTAGAATTATTGACAGTTACGTCTGGGACAAATTGTGCCCCATTTCTAGCGACCCGTGTATTGAATGAGATTGCCATTACTAATGAAAATTATTGCTCTCTCGCATCGCAAGCACTCATAAAGCAGTGTTATGTTGATGACATTTTGACAGGTGTTGAAGATTTGAAAGATTTAGATGATTTATACAAGCAGTTAAATTCATTACTCAATTCTCATGATTTCAATCTGCATAAATGGTGCTCAAATTGAGAGCAATTCTTAGAGCACATTTCTCAAGATAAAAGTATTGAATATAATATTGGTTTTGACGATAACCCGAATAAAGTGTTAGGCTTGAAATGGAACCCACTCCGTGACAATTTGTGTATTTCAATTTCCAAAAGCTCTTTTGATGGTTCTTTTTACAAAAAAGAAAATTCTTTCTATCATAGCCCAATGTTATGACCCTTTAGGCTTACTTACTGCAGTAATAGTCATAGGAAAACTCATTATGCAGAAACTCTGGATGTTAAAATTAGACTGGGATACTATCTAGCTGACATAATATTTTCAGGAATATCAAGACACTTGCCACGATAAATCAGTCTATCTTCAACATGAAATTCACCTTGAATTACCTACCCTATCATAACAGACAAATCTATAATTAATGAATGGAGCACTTTTTTAGAAAATCTTCCTGTTTTAGCAACTTTAAAAATTCCTCGATATTTGTTTCTAGACAGATAATGGGGGCTCAAGGGGCTCGCGGGGCTCCAGTTTAGGTTGGAGTCGCAAGGCTGGGTCCCCAAAATTGAAGGGGCGCAGGCCGTTGTATGGATAGGTGATTCTAACCTTACTTTGAGTTGAAACCCCGCCTTCCCTACTACTTCCGCCGTATTGGCCCTCTTGGTAAACGTGGCTCTTTGGGTCTTTGCTGCATTGAACCGGACCAAATTTCTGTCGCCCCAAGTTTGAACTTTCTCCAGGTCTTGATTAATTGCTGTAATCTGCTCCTGTCTGTGGTGATAAGACTCAGTCGCTGGTAAAGGTTTTTCTGATCTAAATTGGAAGACAATGGTAGTGTAATCTGCAAAACTGTAAACAGGATTATTCGTTTCGGTCAGCAGGTCATTAATATATGAGTGGCTCAGAACCAGAGATGCCTATACAACATATTTTCAAATAATAACCTAAATGCTTCTCTGTACTCCAAAAGTACTTCCTAATACGAGCCAGACATGCCTATGCTCAAACTTCATGTTATAATAGTAGTGCCACCTGTTGAAAATACAGCAAATCACAAATGTTAAGTATTTTGAACGCCAAACGTGCCTATGCATCAGTCAACATGGCAGCCACATGGAGTGATACGAGTTCTTTTAGTGATTTTCACGAAGAAGAAGAAGAATATATTCCCAATGAAAGTGGGAGTGAAACACCGGGTAAGTAGTTTTTGATATTGTGTATAAAATAGTTTGATTTTTTCAGCTATTTTCTTGTAAACAGGCGTTGTCAACAAGTGTTGCATAGGCACCTTTGGCTCTTTGTATTTAAAATATTTTGTTGTTTGGTAGGCATAATCATGTTTATAAGTATGTGTTCTTAAATAAATAACTACAAATTTAGTTACCTAGTGTTGGTTGTTTCAGACAATAAAAATGAGCCCCGATCGCCCAAAACCCGAAAACGAAAGTCACATCCTGCAATTAATAAAAAGAACATAAGAAAGCGAAATGTTATGACCGGAGAAGAACATCTGTCAGGCAAAGGCAAGGTGGTCCTAAGGAAAGTGTGTAATTTAGGAAAATGCTGCAGGACCTGCAAACTGCAGTGTTCAGAAAAAATTAATGAAAACCGACAAATGCAAATCTTCCGCTATTTTTATTCTTTGGATTGGACAAGTAAAGATGCTTTTCTAATTGTACAGATTGTAGTTGAAACTTCTAAGAGAAAATTTACCAAAAATGAAAATTCCAGGCGACAAAAGACACGAACATACCGGCTACAAGATGAAAACGGAAATGATCACAGAGTATGCAAAGAATTTTTTAAAAATGTGTTAGATGTATGTGATGGTAAGATTACTAAAGCCCTGAAAAGAAAACAAACGACGGGAACTTCCGTAGCTGACAAAAGAGGAAGGCATACACCTTATAATAAAAGCAGTATTGAAGATCAAAATTACTTAAAAGAATTTATCAAAAAAATTCCCTCATACGAATCACACTATTGTCGACATCACACAGACAAAAAATATTTACCGCCAAACTTAAACATGACACTGATGTACAATGAATATAAAAGGTGCTGCGAACTCGATAATAGAAAAACATTGTCCCTTTTTGTCTTTCGAGACATATTCAATCATTCATTCAATTTGTCATTTCACAAACCCCAAAAGGATACATGTCAAAAATGTGACCAATTCAATGTACTTTTGAGGGCCCTTCCAGACGGTGAAGAAAAAGAGAAGAAAGAAATAGAAAGATCTTTACATCAAAAAAAAGCAGAAGCAATCAAGGAATTAAAAAAGCAGGAAATCCATGAAGCGAAAGTCAGTCAAGGATTGAAGCATGTGGCAGTATTTGACTTGCAACGAACCTTGCCAGTACCGGTTCTGACAACGTCTGTAGCATATTACAAGAGGCAAATGTGGGTGTTCAACCTATGCATCCATGACGAGGTGGGCAACATCGGACACATGTTTATATGGGATGAGAGTATTGCTTCCCGTGGAGCTCAAGAAATTGTCTCATGTTTAATTAAATACATTTCTTTTTTACCAGAAACTGCAGACAAGGTTATCAATTTGTACAGCAACAGCTGTGGGGGACAAAATCGGAACATCAAAGTAGTCTTAGGTCTCCTCAATGAAATGCAGAGAAGAAGCATCAAAGAAATAAATTTAAAATTTTTTGTGTCTGGCCATAGCTTTTCAACGTGTGATCAGAATTTTGGGGTGATAGATAAAGAAAAAAAATATCATGACAACATTTTTGTTCCGGAAGATTAGGTAACTGTTATAGAGAATGCCAAGAAGAAAAAGCCTAAGTTTTGTATTCATAAAATGACATACAAAGATTTTTTTAGCACAAAAAAAGTCGAAAACGATATAGTGAATAGAAAGAAAACTGCGCAACGTGAAAAAGTAGAATGGCTTAAGATGTCTTGGATTCAACTAAGACAGTGCGAAACCAGAAAGATGTATTTTAAATACAACTATAACAACGAATCTTACTTTTCGGAATTGGACCTAAAGAAAACTGTACGTGGCCGCCCTTCCCTGAATTCCTATATCGAATTAGATTTATTGTTCCCTTCCGGTAAAAGCATAACAGAGGAGAAAAAGAAAGATTTAATTGCTTTAATGATGTATGTACCACCTATTTACCACGATTTTTATAAAAAATTGAAAATCAATAGTGAAATCGATACGGGACTTGCAGATCCAGAGGATGAGGATACTGAAGATGGAGCAATTGAGTAGTTCAAATTTCCTGTTTTTAGTTTTTTTTTCATGTTATTTTAAAACTTTTCTTTTGCTACTGTGTTAATTTTTGTTCTTGTTAGAGCCAAAAGCGCTTATACTTTTTTTGTATTTTAAAATAAAGTTAATTTTTTGCTAAATATTTTTTGCTTCATTATAACCAAATTTTATATATTTTTTACTTCACATGAACGCAAGAATGCGTATTTTTATGTATTCGTCAATTTTCTGAAATCAAATAACTTTGCACCCTATTATCTCAAAACTACTAAATTGTTGCATAGGCACCTCTGGTTCTGAGCCACTCAATTGAACTTTCTCAAATTGAAACCGAGCCTGAAAATTCAGGAGGAGAGCGTGAAGAATCTGAATCTGAAAGCCAAGACTCTGATGAAGAGAACCAATCATTGGGTTTAAATTTGCGTAGTCGAAGATCCATCAGACCACCAGCAAGATTTAACGACGTTCTAGATTATTCTCTTGATGAAAATTATGTAAATATAGCCATGATAGGAGAAGCTGAAGATATCTCTATTCCAGAGGCCTTAAAAACAAAAATTGGCATGAAGCCATGAATGAAGAATTTAAATCCTAATCAAAATGAAAACATGGGATTCAGTAAAACCCCCCAAGGAAGTACCACCTCTAACGTGTCGCTGGATTTTACGTCAAAAGCAAAATGACAAATTTAAAGCTAGACTTGTCGCCACAGGCTTTCAACAAAAAGAAGGAATTGACTATGTGGAAACTTTTAGTCCAGTTGCACGTCATGTATCAGTTCGTCTAATTCTAAGTCTTGCAGCGTCAAACAAAATGAAATTGATGACCTTTGACGTAAAGACCCCATTTTTACATGGTGACTTAAAAGAAGAAATATATATGTATCAGCCAGAAGGTTTTAGTGATGATACAGGTCGAGTCTGTAAATTAAACAAGAGCCTCTATGGCCTGAAACAAGCTCCAAGGAATTGGAATGCTAAATTTTCAAATTTTTTGAGTTTGAAAATACAGATGACGATCCTTGTATTTATTATAACAAAGACCGAACTTTAATAATTTCTCTCTTTGTTGATGATGGACTCATTACAGGAACAACGGAGAAAGACATGATTACAATTTTGAACAAAATTAGGCAAGAATTTGAAATCACTTTTGATACCGGTTGTAATGGTCAACTTTCATATCTTGGAATGCAAATAAAGTGTGATTCAAATGGAATTTTTGTAAGTCAACCAGAATATACAAAACAAATCCTGAAACGTTTTAAGTTTGATTCATTAAATTCCTTAAGTACTCCAATGGAAAAAGGAATGGTGACAGATGAGCAAAATCTAAATTAATAATAAATTACTGGAAAAATGTGAACCATATCGTGAAGCTATAGGAAGTTTATTGTACTTAGCTACTATAACTCGTCCAGATATTAGCTTTGCCGTGAACTATTTGAGTCGATTCACTACCCGGCCAATGGTAAGCCATTGGAAAATGGTCAAACGTGTTTTTCAATTCCTAAAGGGAACAATTAGCAGTGGAATATTTTTCAATGGAAATTAAAATCTTATTGCATATACAGATTCTGACTATGGAGGTGATACACTTACAGGGCACTCGACCAGTGGAGTTCTAATAGTTCGTGGCGGACCCATTGTTTGGTATGCTCAAAAGCAGCGACTTGTAGCAACATCTACAGCAGAAGCTGAGTACCGAGCGACAGTTAGTGCTATAGATGACATTGTTGGATTCGACGTATTGGCAATGAACTTAAGTTTTTGGATATAAACCATCCAACAAACTTGTGTGTTGAAAATCGATCTGCTATTCATATGCTTCAGAATACTTACGATGGAAAAATAACAAAAGGCAAGAAACATATAGACATTCCTAGGAAATTCATTCAGGAACATATTGGTGAAACAATACATTTGGAACATGTGATGAGTTGTGATCAACTGGCCGATATTTTAACAAAACCCTTAAACCGTAAGATTTTTGATCGATTGAGAAGTCAAATAATTAAGGAGGAGTGTTGAAGTGAAATTATTTTTATATCTCAATATGTACTGCTTTAAGTGCCAATTTTTTTGTATAGCTATCTTCATGTTGGTATTATTCTTTGTTAAAAATAAGAAGAAGAACATGACTGTCAGTTTTGCATTTCTTTATTTCATGTATGTTGTTTTAAAGCCAGTCAAATCATTTAAATGTGAATTGAGAGGCGCCTCTCAAGTTCAAGTTCACCGTCCATAAAGATAAACTGAATTAAACTTTTAGCTTGTATACTATATCAATAGTTTTCTTGGACGTCTCCGAGATCCAATTAAGGCTCCAACAAGAAGGCTTTATTTTTACAATTTTGTCATAAAACAACAGCGTAGGTATATGTTATATAATTAACTGATTAATCAATTAATTCATTAATTATTAACATCGGTTTCTTTTAATTCGTCGGATTCTTCAGTCAACAAAGGAATGTCGAGCGGCAAGTTCAAGTTTTCTTCATCAGATTCGTCCAGTGTCACTTGAGTAACATTTTTGCAGATCCTTCCGTTCCGGACCCCCCAAATCATGGAACATTTTAATCCTGCTTTTCTGCATCTGCAGGCTTTACCACACAAGTACTGCTTTGGAAGCAGGATCCTTCAAAATGGTTACTGGAGTGATTCCAGTTTGGCTTTTCTTCCAATCCCATTCTTCAGCTTCTTTTGGACAGCCATACCATTGTTGTACTTGAAGGTAGGTTCGTAACGAATGCTATCGTACAGCTGCGGTTGTAGGTGGTAAGAATGCCAAATTGAATTCACTTTTTGGTACTGACTTCACAAAATACTGGTACCGGTATTTATCAAGATCGATAGTCTCTTTGTCTTTGGATCCATAGAGCACAAGAAGACATTTCCCACCTGCATTAGCAACTTCGTCAGCGGTGGCATGTTAATTTTCAAATACTTGAATGGGAGCTTGTAACTCTCTATGTTTTTCTAGAGTTGTTAAAAATTTCATCTTTCCTTGGTTAAATAAGGCCGACGGCGTATCACACCCACTTATTGCGTGGAGGAATAAGATATTTTGAACTGTTTTTCCTTTCCCAGGCTTATGAGACTTGCAAACTGCTGCCAATAGAACAATTGGGTCGACATCCTCTACAACAACAATTGCATATTCATATAAAGATGACATCTCGATGCATCTGCATCTTCTCTAGCCTGGATCACATTGAATTGCGCTTCTTCAAATTTCCGTTTCAAAATGGATATAAAGCGACCTCTATTTGCATTGTTTGCTAAGAAATTTGTCTGTAGAACTGTGGGGGTCATACAAAACATCTGCTGTATTTTATTCTGATCTTCGCTGTCGCTCTGCGCTTTTCAGTTTAGCAGTTTAGGGAAGTTTATGGAATATGTTGCCTTTTAATCAGCTCTTAAGCCTTAACCGTTAACTTTAGCGAAAATATGCTAAGGGCATTTTTTGTAGGACGTTTTATCCTCTTTAATTTTGCTCTCTACATATTTTTTCGAAAAATGT